>CM055271.1:18066076-18178952 GCA_029237695.1 Conchocele bisecta
TATCGAAGATAAAACATTTTTTAAAAAGCTAGAAGATTTTATTTCTGAAAATTCGCGAATTATTAAGGTGGTGATTTCAATGTTGTCCTAAACTTTGATTTGGATAAAAGAGGTGGGTTACAAAGTACAAAAAGGTGAAGGTCAAACAGAACAGAGAAATTATGTTAAATATTATAGAAAAATATGATTTTACTGATATATGGAGGCAAAAACACGGAACAAAAAAAAAATATACATGGCATTCTAATTCTAGACCACCTATCCTATGTAGACTAGATTATTTTTTACTATCAGACAATTTGGTGAATACTGTTTCTAAAAGTGAAATAAAATGTAGTTTAAAAACAGATCATTCATTGGTACAAATCATGATAAATATCAATGATCAGCCTAGAGGCCCAGGATATTTTAAATTGAATAATTCAATTCTTTTCGAAAATGATTATTATAAAACAATTATAGCGGAGAAATTGCCAACATTAACCATGAAGCAAACCCTAAGACTTTATAGGAGTTAATTAAAGGAACAATCAGAAATGAAACTATCAAATATACTACAAAACGTATTAGAAAAGATAAAACAGATGAAAATAAATTACAGCAGCAAATTGATCTATTAAGTAATGACAATATTCAAACACCTGAAGCAATCAATGAATTAAATAATTGTAAAAGCCGTCTAGAAGAAATTTACAAAAGACGAGCAGAAAGTATTATTTTTCGATCGAAAGTAAATTGGGTGGAGGCTGGAGAAAAGAATACAAAAATTTTTGCGGCGCTTGAAAAAAGAAAATTTTAAAGAAAAATTATTTCACAGCTAACTGTAAATGGAAAACTTGTTACAGACAAGGAACAAATTCTACTAGAAGAAAAACATTATTATGAAAAACTATATAAGAAAAAAGAATGCACAGATTCTGATATTAATTTTTTCCCAAATGATAATAATAATAAGTTAAATGATGAGGAGAAAAGTAAATGTGAAGGAATATTGACAGAAGATGAATGTTATAATGCCTTAAAAGAAATGCAAAACAATAAGAGCCCTGGGTCGGATGGAATAACTGTAGAATTTTTCATAATGTTTTGGAATGACATAAAAAGTCATTTGGTTAAATCATTAAACTTTTCGATGGAGCAAGGCGAACCAACAACACTACAAAAACCAAGTGTTATAAATTTAATTCCAAAAACAGGCAAAGATACAACACACCTCGCCAACTGGAGACCAATAAGTTTGCTAAATATCGACTACAAAATAGCAACAAAGGCCATTGCAAATAGAATAAAAAAGGTATTAAATAATTTAATAGATTCTTCACAAACAGGATTTATTAAAGGTAGATATATTGGAGAAAATATAAGGCTCTTATCCGAAGTAATTGAACACGCAAATGATAAAAATATACCAGGAATCTTATTATTCGCGATTTTGAAAAAGCATTTGATAGTATAAGCCATGAGTATATAATTGGTATTAACCTTTCTAAACTTCGGACCCAGCTTAATCAAATGGATTGAAATATTTTATCATAATATATCTAGTTGTGTAACAAATAATGGCTATCTTTCAGATTTGTTTTCCTTGGGAAGAGGAGTAAGACAAGGATGTCCATTATCTCCTTATTTATTCATAATCGCAATAGAAATACTCTCGCACAGTGTCAGAAAAAATCAATTAATAAAAGGAATAACTATAAATAGTGAAGAAATAAAAAATACTATGTTCGCGGATGATGCTACATTTTGCATGGATGGGTCCAGACAATCTCTCGAAATATTAATTAGTACAATACATAATTTTGGAAACATTTCAGGTTTACGTTTAAACTATTCTAAGTCAATATTGTTTAGAACAGGTTCGACGAAGAACTCTACAACTACGTACTGTGATGAATAACCATTTTCATGGACTGCAGATGTGGCCAAAACTTTAGGGATATATTTTTGCAATGATAAAAATAAAGTGCATAGTTTAAACATAGATCCTAAAATAAAGGAATTTCAGCAATGTTTAGGCAAATGGAAAAAAAGAAAGCTCAGCATACTAGGTAAAATAACTGTCATTAAAAGTTTTGCATTTCCAAAATTAATATTCCCTTTAACAGTTCTAGACAATCCGGAGCAGGATACTTTAAAGCAAATTATAAGCATTATGTTTGATTTTCTCTGGGATTCAAAGCCTGATAAAATTAGTAGAAAAATTATTGTTAAAACGTTCGAAGAAGGCGGGCTAAAAATGATAGAATTAGAATCGTTTATTGATGCACTAAAGGCTACATGGGTCAAACGACTTGCAGAAACTGAAAATCACGGAAAATGGAAAGTACTATATTTAAATTATTTGAAGCCTTTTGGTGGTGTCATATATTTGAGGAAATGTAAACCAAACAGACGTAAAACATTTGATAAAAAATAAATTTTTGACAGATGTTCTTAAATCATGGTGCAAGCTAAACTTCTGCGATAATCCAGAAACAATATCAAAGCAAATTTTATGGAACAATTCGAAATAAAAGGTAATGGAAGAATGTTTTACTACAAGAATGGGCTAATAAGGGGATTAAACTATATATTTTAGGAAACAACTAGTAACGGAATAATAGACTACGATTATAGAACTACATCATTCTTCAATTTTACAAAAATAAAAGAACTATTTGATGTTAGTAATAACGATTACCTAAAATTCTTCAAACTGATTTCGTGCATTCCTCAAGACTGGATAACACGAATTAAAAATGAAAGAATAAACACGATTAATACAAAGATACTATTAATAGAACAAATAAAAACCACGACCAAATGTAATAAGAAGCTATATAACATGTTTCTTAATCAACAGAAACCGGTTATGCATAAAGCCAAGAAAACATGGGATGACGAATTCGCGGATAAAAATATAAATTGGAAGATAGTCTACACAAATCATTTTACAAACACTATAAGTTCTAAACTTAGGAATTTTCAGTACAAATTTTTGATGAGAATTGTTGCTACAAACGATTATTTACTTAAGTGTAACATTGTCAGCTCCAATTTGTGTGATTTTTGCGCCATGGCTCCAGAAACAAATAAGCACCTTTTTTGGGAATGTACTATAAGCCAACATTTTTGATCACAGCTGAATACCTTTTTAAACCATAATAATATTGTATGTAATTTTGATTGGCACACTGTTTGCTTCGGGCAATATGAGCAAGACAACAAGTTTTTCAACTTTTGTGTCACAGGGTGAGAAAAATGTGCTCCGGCCCGGGGCTCGAACCCGGGACCTCTGGTTAACCGTACCATCGCTCTAACCGACTGAGCTAGCCGGGCACGAATACACATTTCCTCCCCACAGTGAGTTACGTACCGTGACATACTTCCCCGCCAAATTGGAATTCGTCCCCGAATTCTATATTTAATTCGTCTCTGAATTCCATATATTTGGTACATTTTGGGTAGTATATATATCAAGACATGTACAATAGTGATGTGTCGACTCTACGAAGTAGAAATGGCGAGTGCAATCTTATGTAATCATGAATACACCTGTGTATATGCACAGGTGTAGCCATGCTTACACAAATGACATACACAACATAGAAGTCGGTTCACGGTAACGCGATATCAAATAAACAATACAATACTGAGTCGTCTTGCAGTTGCATAAACAATACCGTACATGTAGAATGTAAAGTAGATTTCATTACAATATGTTACACAATCAAACCCACCTGTAATATATATATAAAATATATATCAAGACATGTACAATAGTGATGTGTCGACTCTACGAAGTAGAAATGGCGAGTGCAATGAAGCGCGGGGAAAGGCATGCATTGTGCAATTATCACCCCACGTGACCTGAGGGCAGCTCAACCTATTGACCACATATCTAGGCAACTACACGACCACATATTACCAACCTACGATACAATACAATACAATATAATAGACTACTGAATAATACAGTACAATACAATGTAATACAATCTGATACAATACAACAGGAATTGCAACCTATGACATATTTCCCCCCTTTGAGAAAATGTCGTCCTCGACATCCGCAAAATAAAATGTATATATACCAGAGCACGATCAAAAGACAAAAGGAATACAAAAATACATAAGAAATAATACCAATCACTCACATCACACATACCACACAGAGATGAAAAAGATGATAATGACGACGTTAAAATGAAAGAGGAAATGAATATGGGTTTCCTATATAAGTCATGATACGTTAGTATCCTACATGAGGCCGAACTTAACCTGTCAACATATCACAGGTGTACGACTTCAGTCACCGGCACCGAGAAACAGTATGGTCCGGCCGTTGCTGCCTGTTGGTACCGTTGCGGCGGTCTCCGCTGTCTAGTGCCCCGTCTGGGCTTAACACGTTCAGGAGACGGTGCGACACTCGACGCGGGTGATCCTCGTTCGTCTTCCGATTGCCGTCGCATCGGAAATGTGTATCTGGCGCTCTGAGGTTCGGGTTATTGTTACCAAGGCCAGACTCATCGGATGAGTCACACGAACTTTCGGATCTCGGTAGAACGTCTACCTCTGCGCGTCTCTTAACGTGCTCATCGGGGCTACACAACGATGCCAATGGTAGTAGCATGTTTCTGTGAAGCATCCTGGTCTTACACTGCTTTCCAGCTTCAGGATGGACCTCGTACACTGGTATGTCAGCCATCGGTTGTTGCTTGATGATGTATGCGTCGGACTCCCATATATCAGCCAGCTTATGTTTTCCCTTGATGCCGACCTTACGCACCAGCACACGATCACCTGGCTCTAGAGCGACATGGCGTACACGCTTGTCATAGTACGTCTTGTGGCGTGCGGCGCTTTTCCTGGCCTCCTTTTTCGCAGTTTCGTATGCCGCACAGAGTCGCGACCTCAGCTTCGCTGCGTAGTCCGAGCGTGAACTCGTCGCGTTCCTTTCTGCTGAAGGGAGTCCCAGGAAAGCATCTACGGATAATCGTGGATGACGCCCAAACATTAAATAAAACGGCGAGTATCCGGTGCTGTCGTGTGCCGCCGCATTGTATGCATGCGTCAGGGTGGGCACGTGGGCTTTCCAGTTGGCTTTCTTGTCTTCACTGAGAGTCCCCAACATATTCAACAGAGTCCTGTTAAAACGCTCCACCATTCCGTTGCCCATGGGATGGTATGGTGTTGTTCTTGATTTCTTCATCCCTGTGATTTCACAAAGGTTCTTTATGATTTTAGATTCAAAGTTTGCACCTTTATCGCTGTGAAGAACCTTTGGGAAACCGTAGTGCACGAAGAAATTGTCGAACAACACTCGAGCTGTGGTCTTAGCTGTCTGATTGCGCGTGGGGATCGCCTGGGCGTATCGACTGAAGTGGTCTGTGACACTAGAATGTTCTCAAACCCTCCTTTCGATACTTCCAGGGATAAGTAGTCGATGCAGACCAACTCCATGGGAACGGATGATGAAATGCTAACAAGCTCTGCTGCTTTTGTTGGGGCTCTTTTACGTCGTATGCATCGTCCACAGTACTTGACGTAGTCTTGAACGTCTTTGGCCATGCCTGGCCAATACACACGGTGCTTCATAACAGATATAGTCCTGTCTCGGCCCTGGTGTCCTAAGTCATCATGGTAGGACTTGAACACTAACTCTCGGAGTGAGGGCGGAATCACCATCTGAAGGCACTCCTGTCCATCGACATAACTCTTTCGCAACAAGACACCCTCTTGCACCACTAGAGTTTCCCAGGATTTCAAGAATCGCGTATCAACACTATTGTCCACGTATCTAGGCAACTACACGACCACATATTACCAACCTACGATACAATACAATACAATATAATAGACTACTGAATAATACAGTACAATACAATGTAATACAATCTGATACAATACAACAGGAATTGCAATCTATGACATATAAAATGTACCAAATATATGGAATTCAGAGACGAATTAAATATAGAATTCGGGGACGAATTCCAATTTGGTGGGGAAGTATGTCACGGTACGTAACTCACTGTGGGGAGGAAATGTGTATTCGTGCCCGGCTAGCTCAGTCGGTTAGAGCGATGGTACGGTAAACCAGAGGTCCCGGGTTCGAGCCCCGGGCCGGAGCACATGTTTCTCACCCTGTGACATTTGGCGCCCAACGAGGGACCGTGACTGATATATATACTACCCAAAATGTACCAAATATATTTAATTCGTCTCTGAATTCCATATATTTGGTACATTTTGGGTAGTATATATATCAGTCACGGTCCCTCGTTGGGCGCCAAATGTCACAGGGTGAGAAAAATGTGCTCCGGCCCGGGGCTCGAACCCGGGACCTCTGGTTTACCGTACCATCGCTCTAACCGACTGAGCTAGCCGGGCACGAATACACATTTCCTCCCCACAGTGAGTTACGTACCGTGACATACTTCCCCGCCAAATTGGAATTCGTCCCCGAATTCTATATTTAATTCGTCTCTGAATTCCATATATTTGGTACATTTTGGGTAGTATATATATCAGTCACGGTCCCTCGTTGGGCGCCAAATGTCACAGGGTGAGAAAAATGTGCTCCGGCCCGGGGCTCGAACCCAGGACCTCTGGTTTACCGTACCATCGCTCTAACCGACTGAGCTAGTCGGGCACGAATACACACTTCCTCCCCACAGTGAGTTACGTACCGTGACATTTGTATCATACTAGGAAAATACTTTATATATACATGTAAATTACGAAACACGGAACCTAAATTTCCAGAGTTTATGTCTTACCTAAAGGCAACACAAAATATTGAAAAAGAAATTGCAATGAATAGAAATAAGCTTATAGTTCATGAACGAAAATGGAATGTTATCCAATTAGACTAACACTCATTTAGAGATACACGAACCTTCTGATTATACATACAAATATTACAGTTAGGTATAACAGCATATACCGTAATAGTATTGTATCGTGATGTGTTGCTCAATTATTATTCACTAAACCTATTTCACCATATCTCATTTTCAACTCTATTCTCTCATCTAAATAACATTCTTAAATAAATCCAACCTAACCATGTATGAACAATACGTTATAAACTATAATTATTTACAATACATGTACTCATAGTTGATTGCAAACAAGGAGTGTAACCTATAAATTCATGTTGTTAAACTGCTTGTAACTCATGTATTGTTTGTATATGACTATGTATGGAAATAAAAAACTTAAAACTGAAGTTAAAAAGGTGATATTTTTGTTAAAAAATATTTTTTCGGCCAAGGTGCACATCTTCAATATGTGTACAAGAAGACGTGTGTATAGTTTCAGATCGATTGACTTAACGGTTTCATAGGAGTTGTGTACACAAACTCTGTACCCTATATAGAATTGTATACACAAATGTAGAAAGAAATGCTAAATTAACAAGAGCTGTAGGAGAACAGCATAGCTCGACTACGAGGGTTGTCGATGTACACATAGCTTGACAAAGAAGGTGGCTGCGGCCTGCATAAAAACCTTAACCAAGGGAAATTAAGTAAGTAATTCAAGGTTAAATGTAGGTCAATGTCAGATATAGGTCAGGGGTTATTGATGTACATCACTAGGAGATAAAGTTTTCCAAGTATGGTTGCTGTAGGCCCAGGAGTATTCCATATACAAGCTTGAGTAAAAACCGTAACCAAGGGGAGATAACTAAGTAATCCAAGGATAAAAGTAGGTCAATGTCAAATATAGGTCAGGGATTATTGATGTACATCAATAGGAGATGAAGTTGTCCAAGTATGGTTGATGTAGGCCCAGAAGTATTCCATATACAAGCTTGACTATAAACATTAAGCAAGTAATTCAAGGTTAAATGTAGGTGAAGGTAAAATAAAGGTCAGGGGTTATTGATGTATATCCCTATGAGAAAATGTTATCCAAGTATGGTGTCTGTATGCACAATAGTATTCCATCTACAAGCTTGACTAAAAACCTTAACCAAGGTTGAGTAAAAACCTTAACCAAGGGAAATTAAGTAAGTAAGTTCAGGTTAAATGTAGGTCAAGGTCAAATATAGGTCAGGGGTTGTTGATGTACATCACTAGGAGATGAAGTTGTCCAAGTATGGTTGGTGTAGGGCCACGAGTATTTCATCTACAAGCTTGACTAAAAACCTTAACCAAAGAGAATTAAGTAAGTAATTCAAGAGGAAATGTAGGTCAAGGTCAAATATAGATCAGGGGTTATTGATGTACATCACTATGAGAAAAGGTTGTCCAAGTATGGTGTCTGTATGCACAATAGTATTCCATTTACAAGCTTGAGTAAAAAGCTTAACCAAGGTCGAGTAAAAACCTTAACCAAGGGGAATTAAGTAAGTAATTCAAGGTTAAATGTAGGTCAAGGTAAAATATAGGTCAGTGGTTGTTGATGTACATCACTAGGAGATGAAGTTGTCCAAGTATGGTTGGTGTAGGGCCAGGAATATTCCATCTACAAGCTTGACTAAAAACGTTAACGAAGGGGAATTAAGTAAGTAATTCAAGAGGAAATGTAGGTCAAGGTCAAATATAGATCAGGGGTTGTTGATGTACATCACTAGGAGATGAAGTTGTCCAAGTATGGTGGGTGTAGGGCCAGTAGTATTCCATATAGAAGGTTGACTAAAAACCTTAACCAAAAGGAATTAAGTAAGTAATTGAAGAGGAAATGTAGGTCAAGGTCAAATATAGATCAGGGGTTATTGATGTACATACCTATGAGAAAAGGTTGTCGAAGTATGGTGTCTGGATGCACAATAGTATTCAATGTACAAGCTTGAAAAAAAAACTTAACCAAGGCTGACTAAAAACCTTAACCAAGGGGAATTAAGTAAGTAATTCAAGAGGAAATGTAGGTCAAGGTCAAATGTAGATCAGGGGTTATTGATGTGCATCACTAGGAGATGAAGTTGTCCAAGTATGGTGGGTGTAGGGCCAGTAGTATTGCATATACAAGCTTGACTAAAAACCTTAACCAAGGTTGACTAAAAACCTTAACCAAGGGGAATTAACCAAGTAATTCAAGAGGAAATGTAGGTCAAGGTCAAATATAGATCAGGGGTTATTGGTGTACATCACTAGGAGATGAAGTTGTCCAAGTATGGTGGGTGTAGGGCCAGTAGTATTCCATATAGAAGGTTGACTAAAAACCTTAACCAAAAGGAATTAAGTAAGTAATTGAAGAGGAAATCTAGGTCAAGGTCAAATATAGATCAGGGGTTATTGATGTACATTCCTATGAGAAAAGGTTGTCGAAGTATGGTGTCTGGATGCACAATAGTATTCAATGTACAAGCTTGAAAAAAAACCTTAACCAAGGTTGACTAAAAACCTTAACCAAGGGGAATTAAGTAAGTAATTCAAGAGGAAATGTAGGTCTAGGTCAAATATAGATGAGGGGTTATTGATGTGCATCACTAGGAGATGAAGTTGTCCAAGTATGGTGGGTGTAGGGCCAGTAGTATTGCATATACAAGCTTGACTAAAAACCTTAACCAAGGTTGACTAAAAACCTTAACCAAGGGGAATTAACCAAGTAATTCAAGAGGAAATGTAGGTCAAGGTCAAATATAGATCAGGGTTTATTGATGTACATCACTAGGAGATGAAGTTGTCCAAGTATGGTGGGTGTAGGGCCAGTAGTATTCCATATACAAACTTGACTAAAAACCTTAACTAAGGCGTGACGGTGACGCCGACGCAGACGCCGACGCCGGGGTGACAACATAAGCTCTACTTATTCTTCAAATAGTCGAGCTAAAAAGGTGATATTTTTGTTAAAAAAATACATTTCCGGCATAAAAACATGGAGGTGCACATCTTCAATATATGTAGAAGACGTGTGTTTAGTGTCAGATTGATTGACTGAAAGGATTGATGGGAGTTGTGTACACAAACTATGCACTTTTTCTGTCCGCCGCCCACCCCGCGGTAAAACAGAATACGTACTGTTTTTTGTAAACGGTCGTATAAAAATGGTAACAGACAATATACTTCCCTGCGGTACATCCATTTCCTGTTTATGGTGATCGGACTTTTCCGATATTCAACGCAAACACTTCAATGTAACTTCACTTTCGGAGTTATTCCAGGTGGAGAACATTGAAGGTTTCCATGAAACCAACTTGTATCGGAAAATCTAATTTTATCATTGTATACATGTTGCTCATTTATATTGTTCATCATAGTTTTATTTTTACCCTAATCATTGTATTGCCTACCACATCTAACATACTATTTTACTATCATTTTCTTCTTCATCTAAATTGCTTGGCCCTAAATGATACTCTTTTGTGTTGATGGGCCGTTAAGCACCATTCAATTCAATGCATGGTGATCGGAAAGGGTTGTACATACTCGGACTTGGAACTATGATGAACACTATAAATGAGCAACATGTATACAATGATAAAATTAGATTTTCCGATACTTGTTCGTTTCATGGAGAAAGCTAAGCAAACCTTCAATGTTTTCCACCTGGAATAACTCTGCAAGTGAAGTAAAATTGAAGTGTTTGCGTCGAATATCGGCAAAGTCGACACAGTCCAGTAGGATGTGTTGCACGGTAAGTGCGCTGTGGCATGGAATACACCATGGACGCGGCTCACCATTGAGCATATACGAATGCTTTAGTGGTGTATGTCCAATGCGCAATCGACTAAGGACAACTTCATCCGGGCGTACAAGTCTGTAGCCAGGAGTGCATTCGCTCACATTCGATTTCACAACATGAAGTTTGTTATCTGTGATCAGATCCCACCTGGTCTGCATTGTATCAGTTTGTTGTTTGTTTGTTGGGGTTTAACGGCCTATCAACAGCTATGGTCATTTAAGGCCGGGTCAATGGGTTTAGTACTAAATCCCATATATTACCTGTGCAAGTACATGTACATGTTCAAGTACATGTACAAATGGGGGGAAAATCCCAAAATCAGAACTGAATATTTACAATAACAAAACTATATATTCAGCCCTGCCACACCAGACTCACTTGGCCCCTCCCAAAAGCAGTAGGATCAGTAATAATCTTACTACTTTTATAATGGGCAATAACCCAATTCAGAACAGTTTGTGCCTACTGAGTGAGCATGTACCTTTAAGACCTGTATCAGTTTCCCTCTGCCAGTAATCACTGGTGCTGCACTCCGCACCGGCGGAAAATGCTTCAGGTCGAAAAAATACGCCTGGTGAAATGCCACTCCACTCTACATAGAGATATCGCATAAAAAAAATATTTTTCTAGTAATTGGGGAAATTTGCACTGGACGAATATGTGCTTATGCAGTATCTTCTGCATGCAGCTGAATGGGAATTTGTCTAGAATCTGGGGCCCATTTCACTTTTCACTAAAACTTTGTACGACTAAAATATTCTAAAATGTTCGCAAGTGCAAATTTAGGATCGTCTGGAAATCTCAATTAATGGATTACATTTATTGAGCATATGAAGCCTATGGCTCAATAAATGAAATCCAATAAATGTCTACAAGAAAACATTGTTACTGTGAAATTTACCGACTATCATACTTTTGCACTTACATTTTATTCATACGAAGTGAAACGGCCCCCTGTTACTTAGGGGTGAAAGAGTTATGGAATCTCAGTAATCTCTGCCAGTAATCACTGGTGCTGCTCTCCGCACCGGCAGAAACATGTTTCAAGTCGAAAAAATACGCCTGGTGAAATGCCACTCTACATAAGAGCTATCACATAAAAACATTTTTTGTCTAGTAATTGGTGAAATTGGCACTGCTTACTGGACGAAGATGTGTTTATGCAGTATCTTCTGTATGCAGCTGAATGGGAATTTTTCAGGAATCTGGCGCCTATTTCGACGTGAAACATTTTATGCTGGCATGGAGTGCAGCACCAGTGGTAATGCTGATGTTCTCTATATTCCTGGATTAGTTTATAAACTCTCAGGTTAAACCTTTCACCCCTAAATAACTGCAATGGACTGTGATATGTTAATTTTCCTACCAATCCAATCGTCACAAAATGATTTTCATACTAGTCTATTTATGAAAAGTGGTTGTTTTTGTTTCTCACAAATAAGAAAATTACTTGCAAAAAGTGCAGATCTTGATGAGACTAAACTTTGTATGATACAAACGTTTGTACAAAGTGACTGATAACGAGCATCCAATGAACTAAGATCCGCAAGTTCCATATTTCGGCAAATTCACGCCACACGACACGTACATTGATGCGTACATTCGTGTGGTTATGCATCACTATAGTGAAAAGCGACAACATCACATTAATGAAGTATCTTGGATCTAAACTCAGTGTTGTACTCGGTTACGCCCGCATGTTAACCCTTTCAACCCTAAGGAACTGGAATGGACTGTGATATATTAATGTTCCGACCAATCCAATGGTCACAAAATGATTTTCAGATCATGAAAAGGGGGTGATTTATGAAAAGGGGGTGTTTTTGTTCCAAGAAATATGAAAATCTCTTGCAAAAAGTGCAGATCCTGATGATCTGGATCTGCACTTTTTGCATAAACTGCTATAGTGGGATTTCGGGTTCAAAGGGTTAATGGAGTACATGTATCTTGGACCTAAACTCGGTGTTTCTTGTATATCAAGTTCCTTCGCGTTCTAGTCGTTGTCGACCCAACTCCATTATATCCGTCATAATCTCCGGTTTCATGATATCCTTCACCTGCAAGTATTTGTTAAAGGCACTGTGTCATAAATGCATTTGAAACATTAGTGTATATAATATATATGGTGAATTACATCCTTCGATTCTGGAGTGGCTGTCATGTTTCCCATATTTGAAGAAGTGGCGTGTAATGTCACGATGATGCGTTTCCGTTGACCTGTAGTAGGCGGGGCATGTGTTAAAAAGTGAAAAACATTTTTCACTTTTTAACACATTCCCCTCCTACTACAGACCTATCAAATCAGTTTCCTGGACACCAACCTACATATTATTAGTACCCGTGACCATAACATTGTACAGATGAAACCCACATTCAACATGGTTCTTTCCATCTACATGTGATCGCGTGAGGTTAGTAAACCCACATTCAACATGGTTCTTTCCTCATTGAATATTGCGTGGAAACCCACATTCAACATGGTTCTTTCCTACATTGAAGTATTGCGTGAAACCCACATTCAACATTTTCCTCTACATGTGAAGTATTGCGTGAAACCCACATTCAACATGGTTCTTTCCATCTACATGTGAAGTATTGCGGAAACCACATTCAACATCTTTCCATCTACATGTGAAGTATTGCGTGAAACCCACATTCAACATGGTTCTTTCCATCTACATGTGAAGTATTGCGTGAAACCCACATTCAACATGGTTCTTTCCATCTACATGTGAAGTATTGCGTGAAACCCACATTCAACATGGTTCTTTCCATCTACATGTGAAGTATCGCGAAGATCAGATATATGGCAGGGATCAGTTTACAGGGCGATTTGTGCAAAATTTTCTCCCTAAATTGCACCACTTCCCATTATTCTGAGCTGAGGGAGAAATTTTTCACTATTTAAAACCGAAAAATGGCCAAAAACTCAAACAAGAATTCCGCCACGGAAGCGGTGTCACACCTGCCGAGGCATTTAACCGTAACATGATCATGTAATAAAGTAAGCATCAAAAAAACCGTCAGAGATATGCATGCCTAAAACACGATGTGAAGGTCCAAAAGGTCAAGGTCATGTTAATGGTGGCATGTGTGTGTTTACATACAATGCTTACACGTATCAATTTTCCAAACATTGAATCAATTTATAAAGTAATATTAACCCTTTCAACCCTAAGGAACTGGAATGGACTGTGCTATGCTAATGTTCCGACCAATCCAATAGTCGCAAAATGATTTTAAGATTCGTCTATTTATGAAAAGGGGGTGTTTTTGTTCTAAGAAATATGAAAATTACTTGCAAAAAGTGTAGATCTGATGAGACGGCTCGTTACGAGCCGGCTCATCTGGATATGCACTGTTTGCATAAACCGCTATAGCGGGCTTTCGGGTTCAAAGGGTTAATGATATACGATGATGAAGAAACTTGTCAAAACTTTTTGACGCAAAAAATGGTTTATACGAGTTTGCACACAAATGTGAAGGTACAAAAGGTCAAGGTCATTGGGGCATGAATGTGTTCCAAATGCTCACATGTATCAAGTGTCCAGATATTGAAGAAATCTGTCAAGCAATGTTAAAGTTATATCATGATGAAGGTAAAAAAGGTTAAGCTAGGTCATTTTAATGGCGGCATGAGTGCGATCCAAATGCACATATGCATCAAGTGTCAAACTATTGAAGCAATCCGTCAAGGAATATTAAAGTTATTCCACGATGACGAAGCTTGTACAAACTTTTGACGCAAACAAATGGCTATTTAAAGTGTGACGAAGCTGGTACAAAGCTTTGAACATTTCAGAAGATGCGGACGGAAAAATCGGCGACTATAGTCGCGCTTCTGCTAAACAAATTAACAAGACTTCTCCCTCATTTGAAGGGCTAGATTGAACACTGTACAGTAGTTGAATTATCGCTCGGACACGGACAGACAGGGTAAACACTATATGCACCCGACAAATATCGCTGTGGTGGCATAATAAACATTTTGCAGAACTTACCTGGGTATAAACCTTTTCAAGCTCTATGATATTGGAGTAACAGTGTTGACTTACAGGATATTTGAGTAAGGCCTCGTACGTGTAGATCATAGTCGTACCAAACAGCATCATCTTGTGGACTGCGAGGCCCAATACACAGTTGCGGAGCCGCGACACGACTTCCCGGTTACCCAGCGACACCGGCTACAGAAACAGGAGATTAACATAGAAAAAACATGTTTTTTTAGTATTGATGGTTTAATTAAATAAACTTTTAAATGCCAACAATAATGATTGAAATAATTGTAGAACTAAGTACATGTAGTTCATAACTATGATGCCCAAACTCAATAGACATGAAAACAGCTATCAATGTACTCAATTGCAACACTGAGATCAATAGTTAATCAGAGCTCCAGATAAAGTTTAGCCTTAAAGAGTGTTTTACCCCTAAAATGTTTTTCAATGTATTTCACCACAAACTTGAATTATAGTAGTGAAAACTAAGACCAGAGCTCCAGTTAAGGTGCGTAATTTGGAGGTCAATTTCTTATTTCTCCATCAAAAATGTCAAATTAGGAATGCTTTAGAATCGTCTCAATGAGACGATTCTAAAGCATTCCCAACTTGCCATTTTTGATGAAGAAATAACAAATTTTACCCCATGTTGGTCAAATTACGCACCTTAACTGGAGTTCTGTAAGACTATTCCAACTTTTCATAAACTTGTTAACTGAACACACATTCGTGTAGATAAAAGTGTTACGTAGGAAAACATATTTTCAGCTGCAATTTTCAAAATACTGAAATGTCAAATTCAATGCTGATTTCACTATATTTAATGCTGATTTACCTCCAAAATATGTTTATCTGGTACTCTATATAGTTACCTCGAAGTTTTGTTCATAGCCGCCTGTGTCTTCGGTATCGTCACCCTCCGTGGGGCAGATCCAGATGTAGCCGTTGTTGCCAAGGACGACGGTGGCGCCACACGGCAGGTTGTGAAAATGGGTTTTGCGCCGCTTCACAAGCGCTGGAGACACCTGGAGTATACCTTGGCCCAGCTGTGAAACACATTCAATTAACCATTAGAATTCTGGGAACGAAAATTGTCGTCTGCTTGTTGTTCTATATTTTGCCATCTTTCTAAAAAAAAAACATGCTTTGACAGCACTTTAGAATCATTTCAATTGGAAATGATTATAAAGTGCTGTTGAAGCATGTTGTTGATGACAAAAATGGAAAATAGAAAATAACAAGAGTGCTGTAAGTCACAAAATACGCCGTCGAAGATAGGCCAGACAGCGAAGATGCAGAAATGTGAAGCTGTCACCAAGGCAAGAAACATTAAAGAAAATTTGAAAATCTATAGCATTATTTCTTCCTCTTGTTGTGATAAATAGGTATACTAATTTACGTAGAGATGAAATGGCTAAGTTAAAAAGGTGATATCTTCAATATGTGTAGAAGACATGTGTATAGTTTCAGATAAAAATGACGGAACGGTTTCAGAGAAGTTGTGTACATAAACTCTGTACCCTATATAGAATTGTACACAAATATAGAACCAGATGGCCGCTGCCCGCATATCGAGCCCGTTGAGGCATTTGATGGTCTCAGAGTGTATTTATTTGAAGTTTGATGCCCAATAAGCATACAATGTTTCAAGCAAATCTGACTTACGGTTACAGAGATAGTAGGTATGTGAAAACTTTAACGCAAATGTTGACAGAAACTTTAACACAAACTTCTAAGTCATATGACCTTGACATAGGGACACAGGGGCCGCATGAGTGGGACACATAATTAATATATGGATGATGACTAAAAAGCATATGAAGTTTCAAGTCAATGTGACTTAGGACTGCAGAGATATAAGGTATTTAAAAACTTTAACGCAGATTTCGTAACGCAAACTTCTAAGTCATTTGACAATGACCTTGGGCACAGGGGCCGCATGAGTGGGATACAGCATGAATATATGGATGATGACATAAGTATATGAAGTTTCAAGTCAATGTAACTTAGGACTGTAGAGATACAAGGTATTTAAAAACTTCAACACATATTTCGGAACGCAAACTTCTAAGTCATTTGACCTTGACCTTGGGCACAGGGGCCGCATAAGTGGGATACAACATGAATATATGGATCATGACTAATAAGCACATGAAGTTTCAAGTCAATGTGACTTAGGACTGCAGAGATATAAGGTATTTAAAAACTTCACCGCATATTTCGGACGGACGGACGCACGGACACCCGGACGTCATTGTGATCACTATGTCTCGCTTCCGCAAGCGGGCTCGACAAAACAATGGCTAAGTTAAAAAGGTGATATTTTTGTTAAACAAAACAATTGACATAAAAATACCAAGGTGCCCACCTCCAATATGTGTAGAAAACGTGTGTATATTTTCAGATCGGTTGACTGAACGGTTTCAGAGGAGTTGTGTACACAAACTATGCAATTTTAAAACGGTCGTATAAAAAGCAGATGAAACAAACTAATTCAGCAATGTAAGAGTTGATACGTTTCATGTGGAATCCGATTCACAGGCCAATTCAACATACATCTTGCGAGTGATGATGTATTATGGTTTTTATTAACCATTATAATGCTGAATTAAATTGTGTCGTCTGTTGTTTATTTTCCATTTTTCTCATCATAAACATGGTTTGGCAGCACTTCCAATGGAACTGATTCTAAAATGCTGCAAACCCATGTTTTACTGAAAGAAAAGACAAAATATCAAAGCAGAGCTCCAGATAAGGAATTAGTAATTGAGTATTGTCACTCCATCATTTCTGAAGCAATTGGGTATTTCAAAATTTTAATTGGGTAAAATAAAATCACAATACTGTTTACACATCAACAGACAGCAAGTATTGAATAGTTTGCTTCGAAATGAAAACATGTCTTGGCATTTCATTAGAATTGTCTCCTTGGAACAATTCTAATGAAATACCAAGATGTGTTTTAATGGAAAAGAAGAAAAAATAAGCTATATATGTGGTCTATTTATTGTTTTCTGAAGCATGCTAAAGGTACCACAACATTTGTAATGCTTTTTGATACTCGCTACTTCTGATTTCAATTGGGTTTTTGGCAATTTTAATTGGGTATTTAAGCAAATACGCAGCTTATCTGGAGCCCTGTCAAAGAACAGCAGACGACAATTTTCAGTACCCGCATTCTAAGGGTTAAACAAGTTTACTTGTTTCAAAAGAAATGTGGCTAGGCCACGCCTAGATTCTTAAGAAATCAGTTAATGAATGTAATAAATATCTTTATATTAAATCAACACAAATGCTAGATTATATTGTATTGCATAAGCACAGAAATATGCATTACATCTGTACCGATCACTTAACATGTCTTCTGTACCAGTCTCATTGATTTGCATATTTACTATGTTATGGTACTGTATATTAAATTTAATACACAGTGTTATTGCACTGTGAACATCCATTTTGTGCAATTACTAGTAAAATATTTTCTTCAGCACACGGGTATGCACATCGTGGGACAGGGCAAGCGTTTATGATGAATAAACACACTCCAGTTGAAGGTTCGAAACTTCAAATGTGGAAAACAGAATATTGCAATGAAATGGAGGATACAAGTTTTTCAAATGAAACAAAATTCAAATAATTCAACCTCTAAATGAGCTCATTTGCTGTGAGGATTTGGATTTCAAGTTAAAACATACACAAGTCAAAACATACCCAAGTCAAATGTACACAAATTGTCAAAACTCAACAATCATGAAGTAAACATTTACATACCGATATATGTGGCTGTGACTGGAGAAATGGGGCTTTAATACGGCATTTACAATTTATAAGTGTAGCTCCTGATCAAATAGCACACTCCTGTTTGTTTGTTTGTTGGGGTTTAACGGCCTATCAACAGATAAGGTCATTTAAGGCCGGGTCAATGGGCTTAGTACTAAATCCCATATATTACCACCTGTACAAGTACATGTACATGTTCAAGTACATGTACAAATGGGGGGAAAATCCCAAAATCAGAACTGAATATTTACAATAAATAAAATATATATTCAGCCCTGAAATCAGAATAAACCTGATGTGGTGCCAGGTCCTCGCCACACCAGACTCACTTGGACCCTTCCCAAAAGCAATAGGATCAGTAATAATGGGCAATGACCCAATTCAACTCCCGGGTAACAAAAGAGCCAAATGAGTACCCGAGGCCAAACCAGGCAAATCGTGATTCCTATAAGGAGGAATCCCTACCGTTGATTTACGCCATCACGTTCGCCCGACCAACCAACCACTGCACACTCCTGTAACCTGATAACAATCTGTATTTGTATATCGGAAGCACGACGGGTGATTCATTGATAGAACGGCGAACAGTGTAGATCTGTATCCAGACTATGCGGATGCACAGGCAGATCAGGAAACCCCATAAACATAAGCCCATAAGCCCCATTTCTGCAGTCACAGCCACCTTTCATATTATACCTTTCCATACTTGAGACTGCGGGTATGCAGGGACAATGACCCATCAGAGAATACCGACTGTACTTCTGCCTGTATGTGTGTTAAGATTGAGTGTTGCTGTTTAGCGGCCTATCAACAGCTAAGCTCATTTAAGGCCGGGAAAACTGGTTCGTCCTGGACTATTCCAAATTTAACATGTCCATAATGAGAAATCCCAAAATCAGAATTCAATAGTATTTACAGATCCATGCCACACCAGAGTCACTTAGCTCCAACCACAAAAGTAATATGATCAGCACTAATCTTATTACTTTTTAATGGAGTATAACAGGATTTAGCTCTCAAGTATCAGAAGGCCAAAAATATACATGAGTGCCAAACCATGTCAGCATTCCGGTAAGGATGAAGTTAATTGTTGTGTACTTATATATCAACTTCTTCAACACTACATACCTCTATCATATTGTTTGCTTGTTGGGGTTTAACAGCCTATCAACAGCTAAGGTAATTTAAGGCCGGCTCAATGGGTTTAGTACTAAATCCTATATATTACCTGTACAAGTACATGTTAATGTTCAAGTGCATGTACAAATGGGGGGGGGGGGTCCCAAAATAAGAACTGGATCATATTTACAATAAAAAGATATATATTCAGCCCTGAAATCAGAATAATCCTGATCTGATGCTAGGTCCTCGCCACACCAGAATCTCTTGGCCCCCTCCCAAAACAGTAGGATCAGTAATAATCTTACTACTTTTATAATGGGCAATAACCCAATTAACCTACCAGGTAACAGAAGAGCCAAAGATAAAAACGTACCTGAGGGCCAAACCAGGCAAATCGTGGGGGTGTGCGTAATGAAGCATCATCCCTAGACAAACATTGATGTGAAATATTATCAAATTGTGGCAAGGGGTTAAAGAGATATTGTGAAAAAACAATAACTTTAACGCATTTCCGTTACAAAACCGGTGAACATTAAAAGTAAATAAATGACATTGAGCTTGAGAATTTGGATGTGGGGGTGTGCGTAATGAAGCATCATCCCTAGACAAACATTGATGTGAAATATTATGAAAGTCTGGCAAGGGGTTAAAGAGATATTGTGAAAAAACAATAACTTTAACGCATTTGCCTTACAAATAATTCCGCATGTAGTCTGAAAATTTTGTCAACTTTGACTTTATTTATGAAAAATATTGCAAATTTTGTAAAAGGTTTTATTGAAATTACACAGATGTCGGAAAGTACAAACTCACATGGCGTGTCTCAATTATGTTGACCTTTGATCCAACGGTACTCTCTGTTCCTTGGCTTAAACTGTACATCGTAATGTCCATTGTCTCAGCCGAGGGCCTAAGTATCGTTAGGTTAATTATTGTCTGTTTCATGAAACCTGCCCACATTTTACGGCTATATAAACAATATTTTTTCATAAATGGGTAACCAGCTGAGAAATGGGACATTATGACATTTGCGACCAGTGTAGCCCCAGATCATCCTGCACACATACGCTCAGATCAGGGACTACGTTAGTCATCATTCCGTCAATCAAACATGTTGTATGCTTGTGAATGGTGACTGTATATGCACACATGATAATTGTGATCTACATTTGCCGTGCATGTTCTACAGTCTGTTTCACGAAACCTGCCCAAATTTTACGGCCATATAAACAATGCAGAAACTATTGTTGTTTTCGATAATGTTAAATTTTATCAAAATTTAAGAATGAGCCTTCTTTTTGTTTCGTGAAATTTGGCCCAGTATTGATTTTATCATGAAAAAACAATTGTGAAGATTTATATGGGGATTTAACGTGGGGATATTTCATAAAAAGGACCGATTTTCAAAATGTAACGTTTGTTTTCTTAGTTCCTTTCCAAGCCAGGTTTCAAAGTCAATTTCCATTTTTTTTTTCGACTCCACCTCCAGGTTCTCCACCTCCTTTTCCCCCATGTTAAATTCCCATAGACAAATCAATTTTTCGTAATAAATCAATATTTGACCAAATTTCAGGAAATAAAAAAAAGGCTCATTATTATTGTTTTATAGAATTTGATATTATCAAAAGAATTATTGTTTTTTGCGTTGTTTATATGGCCATACAATTTGGGCAGGTTTCGTGAAACAGACTTTTATTAACTCTTTGCATGCTAGCGGGGAAAATATCCGCCAAACAAATTAGGACTACAGTATATGTTTTATTTCTCTCTGTAAATATGTCTTGGAATTTCATTAGAATTGAGACCTCGGGACTCAATACTAATGAAATTTCAAGACATATTCATGATATTTACAAGGAGAAATAAAAGAAAATATAATGAATTTTTGTCCGCTAGTTTTCAACTATTTATAGCCCACAAGTTTCCCAGCATGCAAAGAGTTAAGTTCCCTTTCCTCCAATGGAAGCCCAACTAGTGGGATGGACATACTATGAAAATTTTGTTTTGATGCCCTAGGCGAGGTTTGAACCCACAACCTCCAGACTGGAAGTCAGCTAATCCCTAGGCCACAACCCATCCCTCCAACAGCAGGTTTTCCGCCATCAGTAAAACATCGGGCTCATTTTTTCTGAAAAACAAAAATGCATCTACAGCCACCCAACTGAAATGGATTTTGATATGTTAATTTTTCGACTAGTCCATTTATGTAGTTGCTAAGAAAATATGAAAATTACTTGCAAAAAGTGCAGATCCTGATGAGACGGCTCTATAGAAGTCTGTATTGTTGAAAGGGTTATGTTTCCAATATTGTATGTAATATTTTAATTGATTGTTTGCGCTAGTTTCTCGACCAATGAACGCACAACATTTTGTCTAAATTAAACACATATTGTGACGTTTTTGCCAATACCTATTAAATTAATCATTAAATGTTGTAGGCGGGCCAAACAATAATACACGTTAGCTCAAAATGACTTTATTAAACATTCAATATGTGAACAATAATTATTACAAATGGTGTAAAAAAGTCTGAGAAAATGCTAGATGCATTACGTGTATTAGCAATTGCGCAATATGGTGAGTGGAAATTAAAAAAACATTTATAAAATATAATACAGTGCAACCTCTCAGTAATACAGTAAAACCGACACCCTGTGAGGTTCCCAGGGTGTCCGGTTTAGAGGGGCTCCACTGTTAACCAGGCATTTGAGCAGGTCTCGACAGATTTCTGTGTGCTTTCGATCATGAACAGACACACTATAATATATCAAAGACAATACATGACAATACACACATTAAATTCAGCACACAGAGCTTTGTCCGGTTTAAAGAGGTTCTACTGTATAGAGTTTAAAAGCACAGCGTATCAGATGAATTAACGTTCATGAACTCACTTTCCATTTCGTGATCGTCCATTATCATCGCTTAGGCACTGTTGCTATGGAAACTGTCGTCATTCTCAAACTTGTAGAAGTTATGTCCACTAAGTATTTTCACGGAAGTTTTGGCCTTCTTGTCATACAGGTTCCTGAAAAACGTGATTATATTCTGTTTTTATATGAAACAAGGGCATCACTATCACTAAGCCAATCCCCTCGCTGACAGCCTTGATATTAATAATAATAATAAAACGATTCCTCACTGAAGCGGTTCATAAATGATGTCATAGCATCCATAGTAGATGCTGTTTTAGACCGGCAGTAAAACGCGGGCATCCGTCACCCGGTAGCTGTTCAATCACAGCTCTTCACGGACGTCTGTGAAGAAGGCACTACTTGCCGGTGTGAGGTGGTTTTCCCCGGGTACTTCGGATTCCCCACCACAAATCTCACGGAATAATGCATTTTAGGCCGGAATTGGCCGCCCGCATTACTCTAGATTAAACATCATTGACTGTGACATGCATCGTATGAAATCAAATTTTAAAATTTCGGAACAGGTCCGGCGGTATGGAACTTTCATTATCAATTCCAAGAAACTGTAAGCTGCAAGATTTGGCTCAGAAGGCTAAACACTGCCAGTTTGATACTTATTCACACACGTCACTTACTGCATCTCATTAATATGCATATATATGTGGGCAAATGCCTTACAGCCGTGTGTTATCTTCTCTCTCTCAACACGTCTTCAGAATGAATGTAACGAATTGTCATCTAACCAAATAACAACAGATAAACGCTATGTATCCGCTGAACTGAATTCGAATAATTCGAATAATAGCCTTTGTATACGATTAGCCGTGCGAAAAGACTGTAGCTGGGCCCCAAAACATAGGTCTCACGGGACAGTGGGCAGCTAGCTTTAAAAAGGGGGTGGACGATTTTATAAATACTTCACTACCGACCCTGTAAGTTACACCAGTGTGTCTAGAAAAATAGGTTTATGAATATTTCTTGACTTTGGGAGGCTTGACAAGGTGTATTTTTTAGAGAATTTCATAATTCTACGAAACTGAATGTTAGCTCCAGTTGATTTTGACATCTTGGAAAATGTCGCCTGCTATGCTGTCTCGCCGGTACGGTTTCGCGTCAGAATTTAAGGTATTTTCGGGCATTTGTAGCGAAAATTTGAGCTGGTTATGACCCCGCTTTGAAATCATTTTCAGAAAATGGTGTGGTGTTACAAGTGATAGAACAAGACATAACAAAGTATCTGTGCCTCATATTTTCATGAAAACAATTCCGATAAATTCAGTTGTGTTGAAACTTTTGGCCAAAAATAGGTGGGTGGGGTAACTTTGTAAAAAATTAATTGAACACATCTGACGCCGTTACTGAATTTTTATTGTGGCGCGCGATTCGTACTTCATTTGCGAGTATTTTTCAATACTTGTCGCAAGAACCTCCTTAACTGATTGTGAGAGGCGGTGATTTTTATAAGTCACCCGCCACCCTCAGAAAGGCAGTCAATTTTGGCTATTTTCAACCGTCCCGTGATGCCATAGCATATCATTTCTTGCATAGCCCAACCCCACATATATCGTTCCCTGTTTGATCTACTTTGCCTGAACAACCCTCAAATAGTATCATCATATTATAGGAAAACAATGTTACGGCTGAGTCTCCATATATCATGAGCACTCATACTCTGACATACTGGCACAGTGCGAAAGGAGAATGAACTAGCTAGGTTAAATTAAGTGGCAGATCGTAAAGTGAGAATGAATCGCCAAGAATTCCCACATCCATAATTTTCGCGACCGCTGTACATAGCGCTGATAGAGGAATTTATCTAATGCCACACGTCTACGTTACGTTATGTCATTTATTCATGAATTACAGTATAGATGCACAGAAATTGAGGTCACGCAAGACGAATAAATAAATGTAAAACGGTATTTGCAAACGATTATGTGTTATTATAAATCATTATTACAAGCATGTTAATACGTTCAGGATTTTTTATTTTGACCCCTATCGACGTCGCCGACGTATTGCTCCGAAACCGTCCAGGCTAGCAACACCAGGCTAGCCATCTTCACTTAAACAGGGAGGGACGTTTCTTTTTTTGCTCAGTATATATTTGACGATTCTGCATATGCTTATTTTATGTACGCGGCGAATTTGGGATCAAGAACATTCTTTTGCCTCTGAGCGTACAATCGTTTAGCGATGTACATAAACAGGGAGTTATTTCTGCTACATTTTGTCTATGTATTTTATGTAAACCATTTATGTGTTTGTAAATAAGCACGTTCCTTGTAATGTCGGTGCGATATAAAAGTATGTTCGTTCGAGTTTAGAATATGCTTTCAACTCCTTAAACACATTTCTATGTCAGGCAAAGGTGGAATCACACCGAACGATTTCACACATTAATTAATTAATCATTCCAAGTTTTCTTCAACAAGTACAAGTAGTTCTCTGTATACATTTAAAGCATCGTGTACATTTATAGGAACTCTAAGATCAGGTATGAGGAATCGCGCTAGATCTTCAAATTCTTGACAACATATTTTCCTACGTGTACCATATAATTCATAGCAGGCTTTCACATCTTCTTGGTCCATTTTCTTGCCAAAATTATGACCACTAAACACTTCGGGAATAAAGTACATTAAATCTGGCTTTCCATTCTGTGGTTAAGCATTCTTTTGTGCGCGTATGGAATGAAGATTCCAGCTCGCAGCTACTCTGTCAAGTTCAGCTTGGATTAGGCTTGTAAAACAGAACTTTAAACATTCGACATGCACAGGATGTAATTCGTCATATTCAGCGCTATCATTTAGATGTTTACAAAAGCTAATCCACCATTGGATTCCTTGATGTCTTAAAGTTCCCCACCAAGCCTCTATTCTTTGATTAGAAACACTTCTTCCATCTATAAAACGTTTAATACCATACATACTGTCTGTATCATTATACCGGAAGAACGGTTGAAGGAGCGCAAAAGTTGAGTTTTCGGTTCCTTTGTCGCAACGAAGGATTCTAGGGACAATTACAAGTGCTTTCAACGTTTCCAGATAATACATAGTAATTACAGCTGGGTTGTTGTTACTCTGTGAAACCTCTAACCAAATTATTCTCCTGCTGTAACCATCTATAGCAGCGTGAATACAAAAATCCATACGGTTTAAGTTTATAATATCGATCAACGTGCCACACATAATTTGGGCCATTTACTCGATATTTTTGTCTTTTCAGACGATGCATTTATCGCAAGTTAATACCTTCGGGGTCAATATGTCTCATGAGGGTCGCAACTTTATCCCTCGGTACTCTCAACCAGTGGTCATTTACCAACCGTCTCCACATCGAACGGTAACCAATACACTGGCCACTGATTTCAATTTCTTTCCATATGTAATCCACAACAATGTCATCAGGTGTATACGCTGTCCGTCGTCTTAGGTTGTTTTTTCTTAGGACTCTTTTCAGCTGGCGCAGCGATAACCTAATGCCATTAACCACACACAACAGTATAATTATTTCCAGGTAGGTAAATCCACAGTAAAAATATTGTGCTATAAATTCGAGTCTTGCCGTTGTCGATGCTGTAATTGTTTCTGGTATATTGTATGGCACAACTGTCCTCACCAGAGGCATGTTCAACCATAAAATCACCAATACAGCTTCCATGGCTATTGACAAGGTCTGAAATGAGATATTACATTTATTGTATTTAAGTTTGCTAATTTCACTACATCAAATTGAAGTCGCAGTTGTGGATAGTCAAATATACTGCCTGTAGTTAACATTGTTTATCAAAAAGTTTCCTTTCCTGCAAACCGTAGTATTAGTATACTCTTAGACAACTTTGCAATATTGTTTTGTATATCTGAAAACTAAGAAACCAGATACTATGACATTGTAAAAGTTACAATAATAGCTTGTTGAACGGCAATATGATTATTACACAAATTACAGTCTCGCCAATATAAACAAGAGTTGTCAGAAGACAATGAAGCGTGCATTGTCATTGGGAAAATATAGTCAATTTATCCTGGGCTCAGCGGGGGCGGCACATATGTGGATTTGTCACAGGGTGTTAGCGAATCGTTAGAGCAATGCGTGTATGAAATATGAAGCAGATCCGAGCAAGGAAACAAACAAATATAGGCCATTTACCCGAGCGTTACGGTTTCGTTACCGCCAAGTATGTGACATTGACCCTGTACTCAGCGGGGACAGCACGGACGTATATTTGTCGCAGGACGGTAAAGGGCCATTGGAGCAATGCGTGCGTGACATATGAAGCAGATCCGAGCAAGGAAACAGAAAAAAATGGGCCATTTACATGTACCCGAGCGTTAAGGTTTTGCATTTTTGAAGACGTACGGACGAACGGTGGCGGTGGGTCATGGATCCGTTACAGCATGATAGAGTGTCGTCAGATGAATACATAATATGAAATATCAACTTGAAGGTCTTCCCAGTAAGGAAACCGAAGTTATAAGAAATTTACCCCAACGTTAAGTTTATAAACGGACTAAGTTTTCGACCTTGACCTTGGGGTAAGGGGTGGCGGTGGGTCACGGATTTGCTACAGCATGATAGAGGATCATCTGCGGAATGCATGTATGAAATATCAAGGTGTGTCATGCAAAGAAACAGAAGTTAAGATACATTTACCCCAACGTTAAGTTTGTGGACGCCGACAACGCCGACAACGCCGACAACGCCGACAACGCCGTCGACGCCGACGACGCCGCCGGGAGTATGCCATAAGCTCTCTCTGCACTTCGTGCGAGACGTAATACATAAGTATTAAATCAAAATGGCTCTAATAGGCTTCCGTACATCTGTTATTACGACTGACTGATAATGTGCAAAATCTAATTACCAAATTATGATATCAAACCCAGTTATAATGGTTATGTGAGAAGGCGATGATGGATTAACGCTGCTGGTTCTGAACGGTGGTTCCCTTAATTCCCATGTACTGTAAAGTTTATCGATCACCATTACCTTAATACGTCGCGATTACGCAATGGTGATCATACGCGCCATAAACCACATAATTATGGAATTAACCACCGCAAAATCAGTTTCCAAGTAACTATCCCAGCCCCACAAACTGTACAATGGCATGTGCGACCAGCATAGAACAGGCCATGCTAGCTATTTGTGCTGATGGCTCATTGAACAGACAGTATAATCGGCGATAACTAACTGAACCCCACTAAAATTGTCCACACATGGGTGCGAATAATGTCCGGTTTAGAGAGTTTCCACTGTAATACAATGTAACCAATAAAATAAAACAATTTATTACATAAAATATGATTTCACAGTTGAATAACACAGTGCAATAAAAATCGCAATACACTAGCGTAATCCATATGCAAAATATGCCGGCTTCACTACTTTATTAGTACATGTACATTTTTTTGAGAACATAACAACTAGTCTGAAAATCATTGTGTGACAGTTGGATTTGTTGCACAATTAACATATCGAAATCCATTCCAGTTACGTATGGGTGAAATGGTTAACAAACACACAAGCTGCTACCTCGAGCCTCTACTGAAGCCAGATATCAGCGGAACTTAATTTCTGTCATTGATACCTGTGACAGGTTTTCCATTTTTATTCGAGCGCTAGCGCAGAATTTTACAACCAACATCCAAATTTGAGATCTTCCCGATGTATGCAAATGAGCAGCACATATTTTGTAGGTACGCCATACACTAGTTCCAACAGCTTGATAAAAGTTTCAGTGTGATACATGTTTTGTTTGCTTTTTTGTGCTAAAGTTACGTTATTTCAAATGTTTCAGTAGTTTAAGGATGCGACCATTAACCGCCATACTCGATTATTCGCGATTCGTAACTCCACGGTTCGGTGCACGAATACAATCTTCGGTTTCGGTTTCCATTTGTTGTTGTTGTTGCTGTGAAATTCCCGCACTTATTTTTCGCGAAACGCTTTCCACTCTATATCAATCATTAGTATATTTGTCACACACAAACTGCGAAGAATTTCAGGACGTTGAATCCATTGATTTAAGCCATTCACATCTTGTTAATAATCCGCAGCTTTGAAATTCTTTACTTGTCGTGCGCTTGGTAATGGTTTCAGAGAGAAAGCCATAGGAGAGATAGAAAACAGAGATAGTTCACAATGCGTTTGATCTTACAATACAAATGAATTACATGTAACACGGGCATCGTTATTAGTTTAAACACAGTTTATTTCCAAATAAGTACAATGGGCTTGGGCCACAAGTTCTACCAACATTAGTTACGGCCCTTACCCTTATCGTTATCACACGTTATGGCCAAATATTATCAATATCGATGAAGCGGTTCATAAGTTATTGCACCAGATGTATTAGTTATGCCATCTAGACACTCGTTTCTTGCAGATACCGGTCAATTTATGCACTAATCTATTTCTTTTACATCAGTTTCAAGCATATACTTTGAGATTATTTTGTAAGCCCGAACATGTTTGTCATGTGAGGCGGTTTCAATTCCAGCCGCTGACTTTTTGCGCCACCACCAGGGTGGTCACAGGAGATTGAATTCATCTTTCTTAACAATAATTAAACCAATATTTTAATTAGTGAATATCCAGAGCAGAATGGGGGAAGGTTATGGGAAACTATGTCCCACAACATCCATACGAAAACTGAAAGTAACAGAGAATATCAAAATGTGTGGTCATTGGTTAGTTTATGTAGGAAAAATTAAAATTGATGTTCAGCATCAATCCATTATATTTTCAAATAATAAAGACATATTAACTAAACATTCATGAAGACACCCACAATAAATGGTGATGTCTGGCACCCAGCTACATCAACGTGCTGTGCTATTCAAATGTTTGTTTCACCGTGTATGAAAACAACAAAATTAATATCATTGACCAAACACCCGCACCATCGCACCGACGACAATAAACCAACAGTACTATCCTACATGTTGTGCCTGGGAAAGAATGAGTCGAACAATTGGCGGCTGGATCTAATCAGATGCACAGGTTGAAGTAACGGACCGAGATCTATAAATACATTAAATATGCCTAAAAGCATCAATAAACGAAAGAAAAATAAGCTAATTGTTTTTGTTTACCCCCTCCATATACTCCATTATACAAGGTTGCTTACTTTGTAATAGACCGAACCCGGACGGCCTCGAGACAACGGACTCTCACAAAACGTCAACCGAATTATATCATTGTCGCATATTGCAGAAGTTGGGACAATGTTAGTATTCCGCAACGATATATTCCCCGATGCGCTATATTAACGCGTTTTCGAGCTATCGATTGTTTTGTTTTAAAAAAATTATCATCATTGCTAGGTCGGGAAAGAACGGACACATTTCCGAGGCCGATACTGCTATATAAAGGATTAAACATCGGGTTAAAAATACACTTTTACGTCGTCCCGGCCCGTAAAGAAACATTTTGCATAGAGAATACATTGTTTCCCATCGAACATTTGATCAAACCTACATTTATACCCGTCCTGTGCGTCACGACAGACAATTTAATCGCACAGACATTTCTATCATTTCTCGGGAAGCCATGTTTTACAATCACCGTGGCTTCCCCGATGACGTCATCGCTAAACGTACAGTCGTTGTTACACTACATATGATTGGCCGATAACCGCGGAAGGCAAGTCGCCAGCGCGCATATACCGGAAACAAGATGAGTAACCAACCAAAAAGATCATTACAATGAGATGACGTCACACGGAATTCCGGATGAACATAGATTGTAAAACATGGCTTCCCGAGAAATGATAGAAATGTCTCTGCGATTAAATTGTCTGTCGTGATGCACAGGACGGGTATAAATGTAGGTTTCATCAAATGTTCGATTGGGCATATTTAATGTATTTATAGACCTCGGTCCGTTACTTCAACTTGTGATCAGATGCGCCGGAAGTAATAGTTGATACCTCAAAACACAGATAGCAGTGACCAGTTAGCCGCCAGTTTCGCATAATGGCACGAGAGAAATTTATAAATATTACACTTTCTGCTGATTAAAATTCACTTTAATTGTTTAATTATTATTTTCTACTTGATTTTTTTTTTTTTTTAATCACATTTTACATTGTATTAATTTATAAATGCTCATTCGTGGGCCATCTGACCTGTTCCCATTAATCAGAAATGGGCAAATACGAATTGAGGGTATGTTGTCACAAAATATAATCAAAATAACAGATATTTTCTGGGAGTTTCATATTTCAGAAAAAACGTATGGATGGGACTTGGTTTGCACCATAATAGTACATTTGCCTCCGGATGATGATGAGAAAACATGCAACTTTCAATCCGTAGTTCTGCAAGTGACGTGGCATGTCATGGTTTTAAAGTGTACATTTTACCTCAGAATTTAATAATTTTAAAGAGGCTGCACCGAGATATTTCACATTCCTGCATATGTAAGGAGCACTAATAGAGCAGCATATTTGTGTCTATGTAAAAGCTTTTAGTGTGTCTTGGTCCCAAAAGTCGAACGCACATTGCTGTCCACTCACTTATATGGAATATTGCATTAAATACATACTGTCCGAGGGCATGAAATTGATAATTTTAAATTAACTGGTCACTGCATCGGTGTGTCAGGAGTGGTGCGTGGTTTCTGGCTGCTCTGTTTAGTTAATCCATCAATACCCAGCATCGTGTGTCAGGTATGGTGCGTGGTTTCCGGCGGCTCTGTTTAGTTAATCCATCAATACACAGCATCGGTGTGTCAGGTATGGTGCGGTGGTTTTCGTCGGCTCTGTTTAGTTAATCCGGAATCGATACACACACGGCATCGGTGTGTCAGGTAGTGGTGCGGTCGTTCCTGCTTCGGCTCTGTTTAGTTAATCCATCAATACACAGGCATCGGTGTGTCAGTATGGTGCGGTGGTTTCCTCGGCTCTGGATAGTTAATCCCTCAATACACGGCATCGTGTGTGGAGTGGTGCGTGGTTTCCGGCGGCTCTGTTTAGTTAATCCATCAATACACGGCTCGTGTTGGTTCAGGATGGTGCGTGGTTTCCGGCGGCTCGTTTAGTTAATCCACAATCAATACACACAGTCGGTGTCAAGTATTGGTGCGTGGTTTCCCGGCGCTTCTGTTAGTTAATCCATCAATACAGCATCGGTGTGACAGGTATGGTGCGTGGATCTGCGGCTCTGAAATTAGTTAATCCATCAATACACGGCTTCGGTGTGACAGTTATGGGGGGGGGGGGCGTGTGGTTTCCCAGGTCTCCTATTTAATCCACAATACACAGCATCGGTTGTGTCAAGGAGTGGTGCGTGGTGTCCGCCGGCTCTGTTTAGTAATCCGGTCAATACAACGCCATCGGTGGTTTTTGTCCAGGAGTGGTGCGGTGGTTTCCCGGCGGCTCTGTTTGAGAGATTTAATCCATCAATACACAGCATCGGTGTGTCAGGTTTGGTGCGTTGTTTCCGGCGCTCCCACGGCATCGGTGTGTCATGGAGTTGTGCGTGGTTTTCCGGTGGCTCTGTTTTAGTTAATTCCATCAATACAAAGCATCGGTGTGGTCAGGAGTGGTGCGTGGTTTTTCCGGCGCTCTGTTTTAATAATCCATCAATACACGCATCGTGTGTCAGGAGTGGTGCGTGGTTTCCGGCGGCTCTGTTTAGTTAATCCATCAATGCACGGCATCGGTGTGTCAGGAGTGGTGCGTGGTTTCCGGAGGCTCCATCAATACACAGCATCGTTGTGTCAGGTGTGGTGCGTGGTGTCCGGCGGCTCTGTTTAGTTAATCCATCAATACACAACATCGATGTGTCAGGTATGGTGCGTGGTTTAAGGCGGCTCTGTTTAGTTAATCCATCAAAACACATCATCGGTGTGTCAGGAGTGGTGCGTGGTTTCCGGCGGCTCTGTTTAGTTAATCCATCAATACACCGCATCGGTGTGTCAGGAGTGGTGCGTGGTTTCCGGCGGCTCTGTTTAGTTAATCCATCAATATGCAGCATCGGTGTGTCAGGTATGGTGCGTGGTTTCCTGCGGTTCTGTTCAGTTAATCCATCAATACACGGCATCGGTGTGTCAGGTATGGTGCTTTGTTTCCTGCATCTCTGCTTGGTTAATCCATCAATACACCGCATCGGTGTGTCAGGTATGGTGCGTGGTTTCCGGCGGCTCTGTTTAGTTAATCCATAATACACGGCATCGGTGTGTCAGGTATTGTGCGAGGTTTCCTGCGGCTCTGTTTAGTTAATCCATCAATACACACTATCGGTGTGTCAGGAGTGGTGCGTTGTTTCCGGCGGCTCTGTTTAGTTAATCCATCAATATACAGCATCGTTGTGTCAGGTATGGTGCGTGGTTTCCTGCGGCTCTGTTTAGTAAATCCATCAATACACAGCATCGGTGTGTCGCGCGTGGATTCCTGCGGCTCTGATTAGTTAATCCATCAATACACGGCATCGGTTTGTCAGAAATGGTGCGTGGATTCCTGCTGCTCTGATTTGTTAATCCATCAATACACGGCATCGGTGTGTCAGGAGTGGTGCGTGGTTTCCGGCGGCTCTGTTTAGTTAATCCATCAATACACGGCTTCGGTGTGTCAGGTATGGTGCGTGGTTTCCGGCGGCTCTGTTTAGTTAATCCATCAATACATGGCTTCGGTGTGTCAGGTATGGTGCGTGGTTTCCGGCGGCTCTGTTTAGTTAATCCAGCAATACACCGCATCGGTAGTCAGGAGTGGTGCATGGTTTCCGGCGGCTCTGTTTAGTTAGTCCATCAATGAACGGCATCGGTGTGTCAGCTGTGGTGCGTGGTTTCCGGCGGCTCCATCAATACACAGCATCGGTGTGTCAGGAGTGGTGCGTGGTGTCCGCCGGCTCTGTTTAGTTAATCCGTCAATACACGCCATCGGTGTGTCAGGAGTGGTGCGTGGTTTCCGGCGGCTCTGTTTAGTTAATCCATCAATACACAGCATCGGTTTGTCAGGTATGGTGCGTGGTTTCCTGCGGCTCTGTTTAGTTAATCTATCAATACACCGCATCGGTGTGTCAGGAGTGGTGCGTGGTTTCCGGCGGCTCTATTTAGTTAATCCATCAATGCACGGCATCGGTGTGTCAGGAATGGTGCGTGGTTTCCGGCGGCTCTGTTTAGTTAATCCATCAATACTCGGCATCGGTGTGTCAGGAGTGGTGCGTGGTTTCCGGCGGCTCTGTTTCGTTAATCCATCAATACACGGATTCGGTGTGTCAGGTATGGTGCGTGGTTTCCGGCGGCTCTGTTTAGTTAATCCATCAATACACCGCATCGGTGTGTCAGGAGTGGTGCGTGGTTTCCGGCGGCTCTGTTTAGTTAATCCATCAATACAATGCATCGGTGTGTCAGGTATGGTGCGTGGTTTCCGGTGGCTCTGTTTAGTTAATCCATCAGTACACGGCATCGGTGTGTCAGGAGTGGTGTGGTTTCCGGCAGCTCCATCAATAAACAGCATCGGTGTGTCAGGAGTGGTGCGTGGTGTCCGGCGGCTCTGTTTAGTTAATCCATCAATACACAACATCGATGTGTCAGGTATGGTGCGTGGTTTAAGGCAGCTCTGCTTAGTTAATCCATCAATACACATCATCGGTGTGTCAGGAGTGGTGCGTGGTTTCCGGCGGCTCTGTTTAGTTAATCCATCAATACACAGCATCGGTGTATCAGGTATGGTGCGTGGTTTCCTGCGACTCTGTTTAGTTAATCCATCAATAAAACGCATCGGTGTGCCAGGAGTGGTGCGTGGTTTCCGGCGGCTCTGTTTAGTTAATCCATCAATACGCAGCATCGGTGTGTCAGGTATGGTGCGTGGTTTCCTGCGGTTCTCTTCAGTTAATCCATCAATACACGGCATCGGTGTGTCAGGTATGATGCTTGGATTCCTGCATCTCTGCTTGGTTACTCCATCAATACACCGCATCGGTGTGTCAGGTATGGTGCGTGGTTTCCGGCGGCTCTGTTTAAATAATCCATCAATACACGGCATCGGTGTGTCAGGAGTGGTGCGTGGTTTCCGGCGGCTCTGTTTATTTAATCCATCAACACACAGCATCGTTGTGTCAGGTATGGTGCGTGGTTTCCTGTGGCTCTGTTTAGTTAATCCATCAATACACACCAACGGTGTGTCAGGAGTGGTGCGTTGTTTCCGGCGGCTCTGTTTAGTTAATCTATCAATACACAGCATCGGTGTGTCAGGTACGGTGCGTGGATTCCTGCGGCTCTGATTAGTTAATCCATCAATACACGGCATCGGTGTGTCAGGAGTGGGGCGTGGTTTCCGGCGGCTTTGTTTAGTTAATCCATCAATACACGGCTTCGGTGTGTCAGGTACGGTGCTTGGTTTCCGGCGGCTCTGTTTAGTTAATCTATCAATGCATGGCATCGGTGTGTCAGGAGTGGTGCGGGGTTTCCGGCGGCTCTGTTTAGTTAATCCATCAATACACGGCTTCGGTGTGTCAGGTATGGTGCGTGGATTTCGGCTTCTTTGTTTAGTTAATCCATCAATACACCGCATCGGTGTGTCAGGAGTGGTGCGTTGTTTCCGGCGGCTCTAATTAGTTAATCCATCAATGCTCGGCATCGGTGTGTCAGGAGTGGTGCGTGGTTTCCGGTGGCTCCATCAATACACAGCATCGGTGTATCAGGAGTGGTGCGTGGTTTCCGGGGCCTCTGTTTAGTTAATCCATCAATACACGGCATCGGTGTGTCAGGAGTGGTGCTTGGATTCCTGCGGCTCTGTTTAGTTAATCCATCAATACACCGCATCGGTGTGTCAGGAGTGGTGCGTGGTTTCCGGCGGCTCTGTTTAGTTAATCCATCAATACACGGCACCGGTGTGTCAGGAGTGGTGCGTGGTTTCCGGCGGCTCTGTTTAGTTAATACATCAATCCTCAGTATCGGTGTGTCAGCTATGGTGTGTGGTTTTCGGCGGCTCTGTTTAGTTAATCCATCAAAACACGGCGTCGGTGTGTCAGGTATGGTGCTTGGTTTCCTGCATCTCTACTTGGTTAATCCATCAATACACCGCATCGGTGTGTCAGGTATGGTGCGTTGTTTCCGGCGGCTCTGTTTAGCTAATCCATCAATACACGGCATCTGTGTGTCAGGAGTGGTGCGTGGTTTCCGGCGGCTCTGTTTAGTTAATCCATGAATACACAGCATCGTTGTGTCAGGTATGGTGCGTGGTTTCCTGCGGCTCTCTTTAGTTAATCCATCAATACACACCATCGGTGTGTCAGGAGTGGTGCGTGGTTTCCGGCGGCTCTGTTTTGTTAATCCATCAATACACAGCATCGGTGTGTCAGGTATGGTGCGTGGTTTCCTGCGGCTCTGTTTCGTTAATCCATCAATACACAGCATCGGTGTGTCAGGAGTGGTGCGTGGTTTCCGGCGGCTCTGTTTAGTTAATCCATCAATACACCGCATCGGTGTGTCAGGTATGGTGCGTGGTTTCCGGCGGCTCTGTTTAGTTAATCCATCAATACACAGCATCGGTGTGTCAGGAGTGGTTCGTGGTGTCCGCCGGCTCTGTTTAGCTAATCCATCAATACACGGCTTCGGTGTGTCAGGTATGGTGCGTGGTTTCCGGCGGCTCTGTTTAGTTAATCCAGCAATACACCGCATCGTTGTGTCAGGTATGGTGCGTGGTTTCCTGCGGCTCTGTTAGTTAATCCATCAATACACGGCATCGGTGTGTCAGGAGTGGTGCGTGGTTTCCGGCGGCTCTGTTTAGCTAATCCATCAATACACGGCTTCGGTGTGTCAGGTATGGTGCATGGTTTCCGGCGGCTCTGTTTAGTTAATCCAGCAATACACCGCACCGTTGTGTCAGGTATGGTGCGTGGTTTCCTGCGGCTCTGTTAGTTAATCCATCAATACACGGCATCGGTGTGTCAGGTATGGTGCGTGGTTTCCGGCGGCTCTGTTTAGTTAATCCAGCAATACACCGCATCGGTAGTCAGGAGTGGTGCATGGTTTCTGGCGGCTCTGTTTAGTTAGTCCATCAATGAACGGGATCGGTGTGTCAGGAGTGGTGCGTGGTTTCCGGCGGCTACATCAATACACAGCATCGTTTTGTCAGGAGTGGTGCGTGGTGTCCGCCGGCTTTGTTTAGTTAATCCATCAATACACGCCATCGGTGTGTCAGGAGTGGTGCGTGGTTTCCGGCGGCTCTGTTTAGTTAATCCATCAATACACATCATCGGTGTGTCAGGTATGGTGCGTGGTTTCCTGCGGCTCTGCTTAGTTAATCTATCAATGCATGGCATCGGTGTGTCAGGAGTGGTGCGTGGTTTCCGGCGGCTGTGTTTAGTTAATCCATCAATACATGGCTTCGATGTGTCAGGTATGGTGCGTGGTTTCCGGCGGCTCTGTTTAGTTAATCCAGCAATACACCGCATCGGTAGTCAGGAGTGGTGCATGGTTTCCGGCGGCTCTGTTTAGTTAGTCCATCAATGAACGGGATCGGTGTGTCAGGAGTGGTGCGTGGTTTCCGGCGGCTCCATCAATACACAGCATCGGTGTGTCAGGAGTGGTGCGTGGTGTCCGCCGGCTCTGTTTAGTTAATCCATCAATACACGCCATCGGTGTGTCAGGAGTGGTGCGTGGTTTCCGGCGGCTCTGTTTATTTAATCCATCAATACACAGCATCGGTGTGTCAGGTATGGTGCGTGGTTTCCTGCGGCTCTGTTTAGTTAATCCATCAATACACGGCTTCGGTGTGTCAGGTATGGTGCGTGGATTTCTGCGGCTTTCTTTAGTTAATGCATCAATACACCGCATCGGTGTGTCAGGAGTGGTGCGTGGTTTCCGGCGGCTCTATTTAGTTAATCCATCAATGCACGGCATCGGTGTGTCAGGAGTGGTGCGTGGTTTCCGGCGGCTTCATCAATACACAGCATCGGTGTGTCAGGAGTTGTGCGTGGTGTCCGGAGGCTCTGTTTAGTTAATCCATCAATACACGGCATCGGTGTGTCAGGAGTGGTGCGTGGTTTCCGGCGGCTCTGTTTAGTTAATCCATCAATACACGGCATCGGTGTGTCAGGAGTGGTACGTGGTTTCCTTCGGCTCTGTTTCGTTAATCCATCAATACACGGCATCGGTGTGTCAGGAGTGGTGCGTGGTTTACGGCGGCTCTGTTTAGTTAATCAATCAATATACAGCATCGTTGTGTCAGGTATGGTGCGTGGTTTCATGCGGCTCTGTTTCGTTAATCCATCAATACACGGCATCGGTGTGTCAGGAGTGGTGCGTGGTTTCCGGCGGCTCTGTTTAGTTAATCCATCAATACACAGCATCGGTGTGTCAGGTATGGTTCGTGGTGTCCGCCGGCTCTGTTTAGCTAATCCATCAATACACTGCATCGGTGTGTCAGGTATGATGCGTGGTTTCCGGCGGCTCTGTTTAGTTAATCCATCAATAAACAGCATTGGTGTGTTTTCCGGCGGCTCTGTTTAATTAATCCATATATACACCGCATCGGTGTGTCAGGTATGGTGCCTGGTTTCCGACGGCTCTGTTTAGTTAAACCATCGATACACGGCATCGGTGTGTAAGGAGTGGTGCGTGGTTTCCTGCGGCTCTGTTTAGTTAATCCATCAATACACAGCATCGGTGTGTCAGGTATGGTGCGTGGTTTCCTGCGGCTCTGTTTAGTAAATCCATCAATACACAGCATCGGTGTGTCGCGCGTGGATTCCTGCGGCTCTGATTAGTTAATCTATCAATACATGGCGTCGGTGTCTCAGGAATGGTGCGTGGATTCCTGCGGCTCTGATTAGTTAATCCATCAATACACGGCATCGGTGTGTCAGGAGTGGTGCGTGGTTTCCGGCGGCTCTGTTTAGTTAATCCATTAATACACGGCTTCGGTGTGTCAGGTATGGTGCGTGGTTTCCTGCGGCTCTGTTTAGTTAATCCATCAATACACGGCTTCGGTGTGTCAGGTATGGTGCGTGGATTTCGGCGGCTTTGTTTAGTTAATCCATCAATACACCGCATCGGTGTGTCAGGAGTGGTGCGTGGTTTCCGTCGGATCTATTTAGTTAATCCATCAATGCACGGCATCGGTGTGTCAGGAGCGGTGCGTGGTTTCCGGCGGCTCCATCAATACACAGCATCGGTGTGTCAGGAGTGGTGCGTGGTTTCCGGCGGCTCTGTTTAGTTAATCCATTAATACACAGATTCGGTGTGTCAGGTATGGTGCGTGGTTCCCGGCGGCTCTGTTTAGTTAATCCATCAATACACAGCATCGGTTTGTCAGGTATGGTGCGTGGTTTCCGGTGGCTCTGTTTAATTAATCCATCAATACACCGCATCGGAGAGTCAGGTATGGTGCGTGGTTTCCGGCGGCTCTGTTTAGTTAATCCATCAATACACGGCATCGGTGTGTCAGGAGTGGTGCGTGGTTTACGGCGGCTCTGTTTAGTTAATCCATCAATATACAGCATCGTTGTGTCAGGTATGGTGCCTGGTTTCCGACGGCTCTGTATAGTTAAACCATCGATAAACGGCATCGGTGTGTGTTGAGTGGTGCGTGGTTTCCTGCGGCTCTGTTTCGTTAATCCATCAATACACAGCATCGGTGTGTCAGGTATGGTGCGTGGTTTCCTGCGGCTCTGTTTAGTAAATCCATCAATACACAGCATTGGTGTGTCGCGCGTGGTTTCCGGCGGCTCTGTTTAGTTAATCCATCAATACACGGCATCGGTGTGTCAGGAGTGGTGCGTGGTTTACGGCGGCTCTGTTTAGTTAATCCATCAATATACAGCATCGTTGTGTCAGGTATGGTGCGTGGTTTCCTGCGGCTCTGTTTCGTTAATCCATCAATACACGGCATCGGTGTGTCAGGAGTGGTGCGTGGTTTCCGGCGGCTCTGTTTAGTTAATCAATCAATATACAGCATCGTTGTGTCAGGTATGGTGCGTGGTTTCCTGCGGCTCTGTATCGTTAATCCATCAATACACGGCATCGGTGTGTCAGGAGTGGTGCGTGGTTTCCAGCGGCTCTGTTTAGTTAATCCATCAATACACAGCATCGGTGTGTCAGGTATGGTGCGTGGTTTCCGGCGGCTCTGTTTAGTTAATCCATCAATACACAGCATCGTTGTGTCAGGTATGGTGCGTGGTTTCCTGAGGCTCTGTTTAGTTAATCCATCAATACACGGCATCGGTGTGTCAGGAGTGGTGCGTGGTTTCCGGCGGCTCTGTTTAGTTAATCTATCAATACACAGCATCGGTGTGTCAGGTATGGTGCGTGGTTTCCGGCGGCTCTGTTTAGTTAATCCATCAATAAACAGCATTGGTGTGTTTTCCGGCGGCTCTGTTTAGTTAATCCATCAATACACCGCATCGGTGTGTAAGGTATGGTGCCTGGTTTCCGACGGCTCTGTGTAGTTAAACCATCGATAAACGGCATCGTGTGTGTGGAGTGGTGCGTGGTTTCCTGCGGCTCTGTTTCGTTAATCCATCAATACACTAATCGGTGTGTCAGGTATGGTGCGTGGTTTCCTGCGGCTCTGTTTAGTAAATCCATCAATACACAGCATTGGTGTGTCGCGCGTGGATTCCTGCGGCTCTGATTAGTTAATCCATCAATACACGGCATCGGTGTGTCAAGTATGGTGCGTCGATTCCTGCGGCTCTGATTAGTTAATCCATCAATACACCGCATCGGTGTGTCAGGTATGGTGCCTGGTTTCCGACGGCTCTGTATAGTTAAACCATCGATAAACGGCATCGGTGTGTGTGGAGTGGTGTGTGGTTTCCTGCGGCTCTGTTTCGTTAATCCATCAATACACAGCATCGGTGTGTCAGGTATGGTGCGTTGTTTCCTGCGGCTCTGTTTAGTAAATCCATCAATACACAGCATTGGTGTGTCGCGCGTGCTTTCCGGCGGCTCTGTTTAGTTAATCCATCAATACACGGCATCGGTGTGTCAGGAGTGGTGCGTGGTTTCCTGCGCCTCTGTTTAGTTAATCCATCAATGCATGGCATCGGTGTGTCAGGAGTGGTGCGTGTCTTCCGGCGGCTCTGTTTAGTTAATCTATCAATACACGGCTTCGTTGTGTCATGTATGGTGCGTGGTTTTCGTCGGCTTTGTTTAGTTAATTCATCAATACACCGCATCGGTGTGTCAGGAGTGGTGCGTGGTTTCCGGCGGCTCTGTTTAGTTAATCCATCAATGCACGGCATCGGTGTGTCAGGAGTGGTGCGTGGTTTCCGGCGGCTCCTTCAATACACAGCATCGGTGTATCAGGAGTGGTGCGTGGTGTCCGCCGTCTCTGTTTAGTTAATCCATCAATACACGGCATCGGTGTGTCAGGAGTGGTGTGTGGTTTACGGCGCCTCTGTTTATTTAATCCATCAATACACGGCATCGGTGTATCAGGAGTGGTGCGTGGTTTCATGCGGCTCTGTTTGGTTAATCCATCAATACACCGCATCGGTGTGTCACGAGTGTTGCGTGGTTTCCGGCTGCTCTGTTTAGTTAATCCATGAATACACAGCATCGTTGTTTCAGGTATGGTGCGTGATTTCCGGAGGCTCTGTTTAGTTAATCCATCAATACACAGATTCGGTGTGTCAGGTATGGTGCGTGGTTCCCTGCGGCTCTGTTTAGTTAATCCATCAATACACAGCATCGATGTGTCAGGTATGGTGCGTGGTTTCCGGCGGCTCTGTTTAGTTAATCCATCAATACACGGCATCGGTGTGTCAGGAGTGGTGCGTGGTTTCCGGCGGCTCTGTTTAGTTAATCCATCAATATACAGCATCGTTGTGTCAGGTATGGTGCGTCGTTTCCTGCGGCTCTGTTTCGTTAATCCATCAATACACGACATCGGTGTGTCAGGAGTGGTGCGTGGTTTCCGGCGGCTCTGTTTAGTTAATCAATCAATATACTGCATCGTTGTGTCAGGTATGGTGCGTGGTTTCCTGCGGCTCTGTTTCGTTAATCCATCAATACACGGCATCGGTGTGTCAGGAGTGGTGAGTGGTTTCCGGCGGCTCTGTTTAGTTAATCTATCAATACACAGCATCGGTGTGTCAGGTATGGTGCCTGGTTTCCGGCGGCTCTGCTTAGTTAATCCATCAATACACAGCATCGTTGTGTCAGGTATGCTGCGTGGTTTCCTGCGGCTCTCTTTAGTTAATCCATCAATACACGGCATCGGTGTGTCCAGGAGTGGTATGCGTGGTTTCCGGCGGCTCTGATTTAGTTAATCCATCAATACTAAACCAGCATCGGTGTTGTCAGGTATGGTGCGTGGTTTTACCGCGGCTCTGTTTTCGTTTAATCCATCAATAAAACAGCATTGGTGGTTTTGTTTTCCGGCGGCTCTGTTTTAGTTTTAATCCCTCAATAAACCACCGCATCGGTGTGTCATGGTATGGTGACCTGGGTTTCCGACGGCTACTGTTTAGTTTAAACCATCGATTTACACGGCATCGGTTGTGTGAGGAGTAGGGTGCGTGGTTTCCGGCGGCTCTGTTTAGTTTAAATCCCATCAATACACACATCGGTTGACAGGTATGTGCGGTGGTTTCCGGCGCTCTGTTTACGGTTAATCCATCAATAAACAGGCATTGGTGTGTTTTTTCCGGCGGCTTTCCTGGTTTAGAATTAACCATCAATACACCGGCATCGTAGTATTAGTCATGTTAAGGTGCCTGTGTATTCCGAACGGCTCTGATTAGTTAAACCATCGATACACGGCAATTCGGGTGAGTGAGGAGTTTTGGTGCCGGTGGTTTCGGGGCTCTGTTTAGATTAATCCCATCAATACACCGTCCTCGGTGTGTTCAGGTAAGGTGGCGTGGTTTGCCTGGCGGCCTTTGTTTAGTAAATCCGAACAATACACAGGCATCGGTGTTTAGTTCGCGCGTGGAAATTCCTGCGGCTCCTGATTATTTAATCCATCCAATACACGGCATCGTGTGTTCGGAGTATGGTTGCGTGGATTTCCTTCGGGGCTCTGATTTAGTTTAATCCAATCATACACGGTACGTGTGTCAGGTATGGTGGCGGTGGTATTCGGCGGCTTTGATTAGTTAATCATCAATACACACATCGGTTGGTTTCATGAGTGGTTTGCTTGGAATTCCGGACGCTCTGTTTAGTTAAATCCGATCAATGCACAGGCATCGGTGTGTCAGGAGTGGTGCGTGTTTCCGGCGGCCTCCATCATACACACATCGGTGGTGTCAGGAGTTGGTGCCTGGGTGTCCGGCGGCTTCTGATTTAAGTTAATTCCATCCAATACCACGGCATCGGTGTGTCAGGAGTGGTGCGGTGCTTCCTGCGCTCCGTTTAGGTTAATCCTCCAATACACCGGCATCGGTGGTGTTCCCAGGAAGTGGTGCGTGGTGTCCGGAGTCCTGATTTTAATTAAATCCATCAATACACGGCATTCGGTGTGTCCCCCAGGTAGTGGTGCGTGGTTTACTGGCTGGCCTTTCCGTTTAGTTTAATCCATCAATACACCGCAATCCGGTGTTTCAGGAGTGGGCCGGTGTTCCGGTGGCTCTGTTTAGTTAATCAATCTATACACGGCATCGGTGTGTCAGGATGGTGCGAAGGTTTCCGGCAAGACTCCTGTTTTAGTTTAATCCATCAAAACACTGCATTCGGTGTGACAGGAGTGGTGCCGTGGGTTTCACGGCGTGCTCCACGGCATCGTGTGTCAGGAGTGTTTGCCGGTGGATATCCGGGCGGCTCCATCAATACCCAGCATCGGTGTGGTCAGGAGTGGTGCGGTTGTTTTCCTGCGGCTCTGTTTAGTTAATCCATTAATACACAGATTCGGATGGTGTCCAGGTATGGTTGGCGTGGTTCCCGGCGGCTTCTGTTTTAGTTAATCCATCAAATACATGGTCCATCGGTTTTTTTGTCAGGTATTTGGTGATGGTTTTCCGGTAGCTCGTTTAATTAATCCATCAATACACCGGCATCGGACAGTCAGGCTTATGGTGCCGTGGTTTGCCGGCGGCTCCTGTTTATAGATTAATCCATCAATACACCCGCAATCGGTGTGTCAGGAGTGGAGCGTGGTTTGTCCGGAGGCTCTGTTTAATTAATCCATCAATACACGGCCTCGGTTGTGTCGGAGTGGTGCGTGTTTCCTGCGGCTCCGCTTTAGTTATTCCATCAATTACAACGCATCGGGTGGTCAGGAGGTGGTGCGTGGTTTCCGGCGGCTCTGTTTAGTTAATTCAATCAGACCACGGCATCGGTGTGTCAGGCGTGGTGCGTGGTTTCCGGCGTCTCTGTTTAGTTAATCCATCAAGACCCAGCATCGGTGTGTCACGGAGTGGTGCGTGGTTCGGCGGTCAATCAAGCTACACGCATCGGTGTGTCAGGAGTTGTGCGTGGTTTCCGGTGGCTTGTTTGTTAAATCCATCAATTACAAGGCCATCGGTGTGTCAGGAGTGGGGCGTGGTTTCCGGCGGGCTCTGTTTAGTTAATCCATCTTACACGGCATTGGTGTGTCAGGAGTGGTGCGTGGTTTCCGGCGGCTCTGTTGTTTAATCCATCAATGCACGGCATCGGTGGGTCATGAGTGGTGCGTGGTTTCCTGGCGGCTCCATCAATGCACAGCATCGGTGTGTCAGGAGTGGTGCGTGGTGTCCGGAGGCTCTTGCTTTGTTAATCCATCAATACACGGCATCGGTGTGTCAAGAGTGGTGCGTGGCTTCCGGGCGGCTCTGTTTATTTTAATCTCCATACACGGGCCTCGTGTGTCAGGAGTGGTGCGTGGTTTCCGTCGCCTCTGTTTAGTTAATCCATCAATACACGGCATCGGTGTGTCAGGAGTGGTGCGTGGTTTCCTGCGGCTCTTTCTAGTTAATCCATCAATACACCGCATCGGTGTGTCAGGAGTGGTGCGTGGTTTTCCGGCGCTCTGTTTAGGTTAATCCATCAATACAACGGCAACCGTGTGGTTAGGAGTGGTGCGTGGTTTTCCCGGCGCTCTGTTTGTTAATCCATCAATAAACATAATTGGTGTGTTTTCCCTTTCCGCGGCTCTGTTTAATTAAATCCATATATACACCGCATCGGTGTGTCAGGTATGGTGCCTGGTTTCCGACGGCTCTGTTTTAGTTAACCATCGATACACTGCATCGTGTGTCAGAGTGGTGCGTGGTTTCCTGCGGCTCTGTTTAGTAATCCATCAATACAGCATCGTGTGTCAGGTATGGTGCGTGGTTTTCCTGCGGCTCTGTTTTAGTAATCCATCAAATACACAGCATCGGTGTTCGCGCGTTTGGATTCCTCGGCTCTGATTAGTTTAATCCATCAATACACGGCGTCGGTGACTCCGGGGGTATGGTTGCGGTGGATTCCTGCGCTCTGATTAAGTTAATCCCATCATACACGGCTATCGGTGTGTCATGAGTGTGCGTGGTTTTCCCGGCGGCTCTGTTTAGTTAAATCCATTAATACACGACTTCGGTGTGTCCAGGTAATGGTAAGATGTGTGGTTTCCTGCGGCTCTGTTTAGTTAATCCTATCAATACATGGCATCGTGAGTCAGGAGTGGTGCGTGGTTTCCGGCGGCTTTGTTTAGTTAATCCATCAATACACCGCATAGGTGTGTCAAGGAACGTGGTGCGTGGTTTTCCGTCGGATCAACATAGTTAATCCATCAATGCACGCTTCCCGGCTCGTGTTCAGGTATGGTGCGTGATTTTTCGGCGGCTTTGTTTACTTATCCCATCAATACACCGCATCAGTGTGTCAGGAGTGGTGCGTGTTTCCGTTTCGATCTATTTAGTTTAATCCATCAATCAAGCGGCATCGTGTGTCAGGGAGTGGTGCGGTGGTTTGCCGCGGATCCATCAATACACAGCATCGGTGTGTCAGGATGGTGTGCGAGGGTTTCCCGCGGATCAATATAGTTAATCCATCAATGCACGCATCTGTGGTGTTGCAGAGTGGTGGCGTGTTTCCGGCGGCTCCATCAATACACAGCATCGGTGTGTCAGGAGTGGGTGCGGTGGTTTCCGCGCTCTGTTTTAGTTTGGTAATCCATTAATACACAGGATTCGGTGTGTCAGGTATGGTGCGTGTTTCGACGGCGCTCTGTTTAGTTAATTCCATCAATACACACACGGTTTTGTCAGGTTATTGGTGCGTGGTTTCCGGTGCTCTGTTTAATTATCCATCAATAGATACACAGCATCGGAGAGTCTGGTATGGTGCGTGGTTCCCTTGCGGCTCTGTTTATTAATCCACAATACACGGCAATCGGTCTGTCAGAGGCTGGTGCGTGGTTTCCCCCAGCGGCTCTGTTTAGTTAATCCATCAATACACCTTAACACGGCTTCGGTGTGTCAGGTATGGTGCGTGGTTTCCGCGGCTCTGTTTAGTTAATCCATCAATACATGGTCTTGGTGCGGTGGTCCAGTATGTGCGTGGTTTTCCGGCGCTCTGTTGTTATGGTAATCCGGCAGCATACACCCGCATCGGTAGTCAGGTAGTGGTGCGTGGTGTCCGCCGGCTCTGTTTAGTTTATCCATCAATACACATCAATCGGTGTGTCAGATGGTGCGTGGTTTTTCCTGCGTGTTTCTGGTTTAGTTAATCCATCAATGCATGGCATCGGTGTGTCAGGAGGTGTGCGTGGCTCCGCGGCTCTGTGGTTTAGTTTTTTAATCCATCAATACACGCTTCGTTTTGTCAGGTGGTTCAGTTTGGTTTGGCGTGGTTTTTTCGTCCTTGATTTGTTTTTAGTTAATCCATCAATACACCGCATCGGTGTCAGGAGTGGTGCGTGTTTTGCCGCGGCTCTGTTTTGAGTTTAATCCATCAATGCAGCACGGCATCGTGTGAGGTCAGGAGTGGTTCTGTGGGTTTGCCGGGCGGCTCCTTCAATACACAGCATTCGTGTGTCAGGAGTGGTGTGTGGTTTTAAACGCAGGCGGCCTCTGTTTATTTAATCCATCAATACACGGCATCGGTGTATCAGGAGTGGTGCGTGGTTTCATGCGGCTCTGTTTGGTTAATCCATCAATACACCGCATCGGTGTGTCACGAGTGGTGCGTGGTTTCCGGCTGCTCTGTTTAGTTAATCCATCAATATACGGCACCGGTGTGTTAGGAGTGGTGCGTGGTTTCCGGCGGCTCTGTTTAGTTAATCCATCAAAACACGGTGTCGGTGTGTCAGGTATGGTGCTTGGTTTCCTGCATCTCTGCTTGGTTAATCCATCAATACACCGCATCGGTGTGTCAGGTATGGTGCGTGGTTTCCGGCGGCTCTGTTTAGTTAATCCATGAATACACAGCATCGTTGTGTCAGGTATGGTGCGTGATTTCCGGCGGCTCTGTTTAGTTAATCCATCAATACACATATTCGGTGTGTCAGGTATGGTGCGTGGTTCCCTGCGGCTCTGTTTAGTTAATCCATCAATACACAGCATCGGTGTGTCAGGTATGGTGCGTGGTTTCCGGCGGCTCTGTTTAGTTAATCCATCAATACACGGTATCGGTGAGTCAGGAGTGGTGCGTGGTTTCCGGCGGCTCTGTTTAGTTAATCCATCAATATACAGCATCGTTGTGTCAGGTATGGTGCGTGGTTTCCTGCGGCTCTGTTTCGTTAATCATCATACACGACATCGGTGTGTCAGAGTGTGCGTGTTTCCGGCGCTCTGTTTAGTTAATCAATGAAATATACTGCATCGTTGTGTCAGGTATGGTGCGTGTTTCCTGCGGCTCTGTTTTCGTAATCCATCAATACACGGCATCGGGGTGTGTCAGAGTGGTGCGTGGTTTCCGGCGGCTCTGTTTAGTTAATCCATCAATACACAACATCGGTGTGTCAGGTGGTGCGTGGTTTTCCGGCTGCTCTGCTTAGTTAATCATCAATAACACAGCCATCGTTTGTGTCAGGTATTGGTGCGTGGTTTTTCCTGCGGCTCTGTTTTAGTTAAATCCCATCAATACACGCATCGGTGTGTCAGGGAGTGGTGCTTTTCCTGGTTTCGGCGGTCTGTTTAGTTAATCCAATTCAATTACACAGCATCGGTGTGTCAGGTTATGGTGCTTGGTTTTCCTTTTCCGAGGCTCTGTTTAGTTAATCCATCAAAAATAAACAGCATTGGTGTGTTTTCCGACGGCTCTTTTGTTTAGTTAAATCCCATTCAATACACCGCATCGGTGTGTTCCAGGTTAATGGTGCCTGGTTTCCGACGGCTCCTGTTTACTATGTTAAAATCCATCGATTACACCGCATCGTTTTGTGTTGAGGAAGTGGTGCGTGGTTTATCCGGCCGGCTTGGTTTTGTTTAGTTAATCCATCAATACACAGCATCGGTGTGTTAGGTATGGTGCGTGGTTTTGCTGGCGGCTAACTGTTTAGTAAATACCATCAATACACAGCATCGGGTGGTGTCGCGCGGTGGATTCCTGCGGCTCTGCTTCTAGTTTATCCATCAATTACACGGCCATCGGTTGTGTTTAAGGTATGGTGCGTGGATTCCTGCGGCTCTGATTAGTTTAATCCATTCAATATAAGGCTTCGTTCGGGTTGTGTCAGGTATGGTGCGTGGTTTTACGGCGGCTTTGTTTAGTTTTAAATCCATCAATAACACAGCAGATCGGTGTGTCAGGAGTGGTGCGTGGGAATCCGGAGGCTCCTGTTTAGTTAATCCATCAATGCACGGCATCGGTGTTTGTCAAGAGTGGTGCGTGGTTTCCGGCTGGCTCCCATCAATGACCACAGCAATCGGTTGTGTCCAAAGTGTGGTGCGTGGTGTCCCGGCGGGCTTCTGTTTTAGTTAATCCATCTAATTACACGGCTTGGGTGGGTGGGTCAGGGAAGTGGTGCGTGGTTTCCGGCGACCTCTGTTTTATTTAAATCCAATTCAATACACTGGCATCGGTGTGTCAGGAGTGGTGCGTGGTTTCCTGTGGCTCCGTTTAGTTAATCCATCAACTACACCGCAGTCGGTGTTTATCAGGAGTGGTGGCGTGTATTCCGGGGATCTGTTTTGTTTAATTTAATCCATCAATACTCCGGCATCCAGTGTTTCAGGAGTCGGTGCGTGGGATTCCTGGGCGCTCAGTTCAGTTAATCAATCAATACACCGCATTCGGTGTGGTCAGGAGGGTGGTGCGTGGTTCCGGCGGCCTCTGTTTAGTTTAGTTAAATCAATTCATTACTCGGCATCGATGTGTCAGGTTGGTGGTGCGTGGTTTCCGGCGGCTCTGTTTACTAAATCCATCAATACACAGCATCGGTGTGTCGTGCGTGGTTTCCTGCGGCTCTGATTAGTTAATCCATCAATATACGGCATCGGTGTGTCAGGAGTGGTGCGTGGTTTCGGCGCCTCTGTTTATTTAATCCATCAATACAAGGCATCGGTGTGTCAGGAGTGGTGCGAGGTTTCCGGCGGCTCCATCAATACACGGCATCGGTGTGTCAGGTATGGTGCCTGGTTTCCGACGGCTCTGTTTAGTTAAACCATCGATACACGGCATCGGTGTTTCAGGAGTGGTGCGTGGTTTCCTGCGGCTCTGCTTAGTTAATCCATCAATACACAGCATCGGTGTGTCAGGTATGGTGCGTGGTTTCCTGCGGCTCTGTTTAGTAAATCCATCAATACACAGCATCGGTGTGTCGCGCGTGGATTCCTGCGGCTCTGATTAGTTAATCCATCAATACACGGCGTCGGTGTCTCAGGAATGGTGCGTGGATTCCTGCGGCTCTGATTAGTTAATCCATCAATACACGGCATCGGTGTGTCATGAGTGGTGCGTGGTTTCCGGCGGCTCTGTTTAGTTAATCCATTAATACACGACTTCGGTGTGTCAGGTATGGTGCGTGGTTTCCTGCGGCTCTGTTTAGTTAATCCATCAATACACGGCATCGGTGTGTCAGGAGTGGTGCGTGGTTTCCGGCGGCTTTGTTTAGTTAATCCATCAATACACTGCATAGGTGTGTCAGGAGTGGTGCGTGGTTTCCGTCGGATCTATTTAGTTAATCCATCAATGCACGGCTTCGGTGTGTCAGGTATGGTGCGTGGATTTCGGCGGCTTTGTTTAGTTAATCCATCAATACACCGCATCAGTGTGTCAGGAGTGGTGCGTGGTTTCCGTCGGATCTATTTAGTTAATCCATCAATGCACGGCATCTGTGTGTCAGGAGTGGTGCGTGGTTTCCGGCGGCTCCATCAATACACAGCATCGGTGTGTCAGGAGTGGTGCGTGGTTTCCGGCGGATCTATTTAGTTAATCCATCAATGCACGGCATTTGTGTGTCAGGAGTGGTGCGTGGTTTCCGGCGGCTCCATCAATACACAGCATCGGTGTGTCAGGAGTGGTGCGTGGTTTCCGGCGGCTCTGTTTAGTTAATCCATTAATACACAGATTCGGTGTGTCAGGTATGGTGCGTGGTTCCCGGCGGCTCTGTTTAGTTAATCCATCAATACACAGCATCGGTTTGTCAGGTATGGTGCGTGGTTTCCGGTGGCTCTGTTTAATTAATCCATCAATACACCGCATCGGAGAGTCAGGTATGGTGCGTGGTTTCCGGCGGCTCTGTTTAGTTAATCCATCAAAACACGGTGTCGGTGTGTCAGGTATGGTGCTTGGTTTCCTGCATCTCTGCTTGGTTAATCCATCAATACACCGCATCGGTGTGTCAGGTATGGTGCGTGGTTTCCGGCGGCTCTGTTTAGTTAATCCATGAATACACAGCATCGTTGTGTCAGGTATGGTGCGTGATTTCCGGCGGCTCTGTTTAGTTAATCCATCAATACACATATTCGGTGTGTCAGGTATGGTGCGTGGTTCCCTGCGGCTCTGTTTATTAATCATCATACACAGCATCGGTGTGTCAGGTGGTGCGTGGTTTCCGGCGGCTCTGTTTAGTTAATCCATCAATACACGGTATCGGTGGTCAGGAGTGGTCGTGGTTTCCGGCGCTCGTTTAGTTAATCCATCAATATACAGCATCGTTGTGTCAGTTGGTGCGTCGTTTCCTGCGGTCTGTTTCGTTAATCCATCAATACACGACATCGGTGTGTCAGGAGTGGTGCGTGTTTCGGCGGCTTGTTTACTTAATCCATCAATACACAAATCGGTGTGTCAGGTATGGTGCGTGGTTTTCCGCTGCTCTGCTTAGTTAATCCATCAATACACAGCATCGTTGTGTCAGGTAGGTGCGTGGTTTCCTGCGGCTCGTTTAGTTAATCCATCAATACGGCGGTATCGGTGTCAGGATGGTGCGTGTTTCCGGCGCTCGTTTAGTTAATCCATCAATACACAGCATCGGTGTGTCAGGTTAGGTGCTTGGTTTCCGGAGGCTCCTGTTTAGTTATCCATCAATAAACAGCATTGGTGTGTTTTCCGACGCTCTGTTTAGTTATCCATCAACACCGCACGGTGTGTCAGGTATGGTGCCTGTTTCCGCGGCTCTTTTAGTTTAAACCATCGATACGCATCGTTGTGTGAGGATGGTGCGTGGTTTCCGGCGGCTCGTTTAGTTAATCCATCAATACACAGCATCGGTGTGTATTGCGTGGTTTGCTGCGCTCTGTTTAGTAAATCCATCAATACACAGCATCGGTGTCGCGCGTGGATTTCCTGCGGCTTCTGCTTAGTTTATCCATCAATACACGGCATCGGTGTGTTAGGTATGGTGCGTGGATTCCTGCGGCTCTGATTAGTTAATCCATCAATATACGGCTTCGTGTGTCAGGTATGGTGCGTGGTTTTTCGGCGGCTTTGTTTAGTTAATCATCAATACACAGCATCGGTGTGTCAGGAGTGGTGCGTGGAATCCGGAGGCTCTGTTTAGTTAATCCATCAATGCACGGCATCGGTGTGTCAGGAGTGGTGCGTGGTTTCCGGCGGCTCCATCAATACACAGCATCGGTGTGTCAAGAGTGGTGCGTGGTGTCCGGCGGCTCTGTTTAGTTAATCCATCAATACACGGCATGGGTGTGTCAGGAGTGGTGCGTGGTTTCCGGCGCCTCTGTTTATTTAATCCATCAATACACGGCATCGGTGTGTCAGGAGTGGTGCGTGGTTTCCTGTGGCTCCGTTTAGTTAATCCATCAATACACCGCATCGGTGTTTCAGGAGTGGTGCGTGTATTCCGGAGGCTCTGTTTAATTAATCCATCAATACACGGCATCAGTGTTTCAGGAGTGGTGCGTGGTTTCCGGCGGCTCTGTTTAGTTAATCCATCAATACATGGCATCGGTGTGTCAGGAGTGGTGCGTGGTTTCGGCGGCTCTGTTTAGTAAATCCATCAATACACAGCATCGGTGTGTCGTGCGTGGTTTCCTGCGGCTCTGATTAGTTAATCCATCAATACGGCATCGTGTCAGAGTGGTGCGTGGTTTTCCGGCGGCTCTGTTTAGTTAATCCATCAATACACGGCTTCGGTGTGTCAGGCATGGTGCGTGGTTTCCGGCGGCTCTGTCTAGTTAATCCATCAATACTTGGCTTCGGTGTGTCAGGTATGGTGCGTGGTTTCCGGCGGCTCTGTTAAGTTAATCCATCAATACACCGCATCGGTAGTCAGGAGTGGTGCATGGTTTCCGGCGGCTCTGTTTAGTTAGTCCATCACTGAACGGCATCGGTGTGTCAGGAGTGGTGCGTGGTTTCCGGCGGCTCCATCAATACACAGCATCGGTGTGTCAGGAGTGGTGCGTGGTGTCCGCCGGCTCTGTTTAGTTAATCCATCAGTACACGCCATCGGTGTGTCACGAGTGGTGCGTGGTTTCCGGCGGCTCTGTTTAGTTAATCCATCAATACACAGCATCGGTGTGTCAGGTATGGTGCGTGGTTTCCTGCTGCTCTGTTTAGTTAATCCATCAATACATGGCATCGGTGTGTCAGGAGTGGTGCGTGGTTTCTGGCGGCTCTGTTTAGTTAATCCATCAATACCTGGCTTCGGTGTGTCAGGTATGGTGCGTGGTTTCCGGCGGCTCTGTTTAGTTAATCCATCAATACACGGCATCGGTATGTCAGGAGTGGTGCGTGGTTTCCGGCGGCTCTGTTTAGTTAATCCATCAATACACCGCATCGGTAGTCAGGAGTGGTGCATGGTTTCCGGCGGCTCTGTTTAGTTAGTCCATAACTGAACGGCATCGGTGTGTCAGGAGTGGTGCGTGGTTTCCGGCGGCTCCATCAATACACAGCATCGGTGTGTCATGAGTGGTGCGTGGTGTCCGCCGGCTCTGTTTAGTTAATCCATCAGTACACGCCATCGGTGTGTCACGAGTGGTGCGTGGTTTCCGGCGGCTCTGTTTAGTTAATCCATCAATACACAGCATCGGTGTGTCAGGTATGGTGCGTGGTTTCCTGCTGCTCTGTTTAGTTAATCCATCAATACATGGCATCGGTGTGTCAGGAGTGGTGCGTGGTTTCTGGCGGCTCTGTTTAGTTAATCCATCAATACCTGGCTTCGGTGTGTCAGGTATGGTGCGTGGTTTCCTGCGGCTCTGTTTAGTTAATCCATCAATACACGGCATCGGTATGTCAGGAGTGGTGCGTGGTTTCCGGCGGCTCTGTTTAGTTAATCAATCAATATATAGCATCGTTGTGTCAGGTATGGTGCGTGGTTTCCTGCGGCTCTGTTTCGTTAATCCATCAATACACGCATTCCGGTTTTTTTGTCGTCAGGAGTGGTGCGTGGTTTCCCGGCGGCTCTGTTTAGTTAATCCATCAATACACAGCATCGGTGTGTCAGGTATGGTGCGTGGTTTCCGGCGGCTCTGTTTAGTTAATCCATCAATACACAGCATCGTTGTGTCAGGTATGGTGCGTGGTTTCCTGCGGGCTCTGTTTAGTTTAATCCATCAATACACGGCATCGGGGTGGTTTGTCAGGAGTGGGTGCGTGGTTTCCGGGCGGCTCTGTTTAGTTAATCCATTCAATACACCGCAATCGGTGTGTCAGGTATGTTGCCTGGTTTCCGACGGCTCTGTGTAGTTAAACCAACGATACACGGCATTCGGCTGTGAGGAGTGGTGCGTGGTTTCCGGGGCGGCTCTGTTTTAGTTAATCCATCCAATACACAACATCGGGTGTGTCAGTATGGTGCGTGGCTTCCTGCGGCTCCTGTTTAGTAAATCCATCAATACACAGGCATCGGTGTGGTCGCGCGTGGGATTCCTGCGGCCCTGAATTAGGTTAATCCATCATGCACGGCATAGGTGTGTCCCAGGTATGGGTGTGTCGATTCCTGCGGCTCTGATTAGTTAATCCATCAATTACACGGCATCGGTGTGTCAGAGTGGTGAGTGGTTTCCGGCGGGCTCTGTTTAGTTAATCCATCAATACACGCACGTCGGTGTGTCAGGAGTGGTCGTGGTTCCTGCGACTCGTTTAGTTAATCCATCAATACCACCGCATCGGTGTGTCAGGAGTGGGGGTGCGTGGTTTCCGGCGGGCTCCTGTTTAGTTAATCCATCAATACACGCCATCGGGGTGTCAGGAGTGGGTGCATGGTTTCCGGCGGCTCGATTAGTAAGTCCATCAATACACAACATCGGTGTGTCGTGCGTGGTTTCCTGCGGCTCTGATTAGTTAATCCATCAATACACGGCATAGGTGTGTCAGGAGTGGTGCGTGGGGGTTTCCGGCGGGGCTCTGTTTAGTTAATCCATCAATACAAGGCTTCGGGTGTGTTCAGGTATGGTGCGTGGTTTCCGGCGGCTCTGTCTAGTTAATCCATCAATACATGGCTTCGGTGTGTCAGGTATGGTGCGTGGTTTACCTGCGGGCTCTGTTTTTAGTTAATCCATCAAATACACGGCAATCGTGTGTTCAGAGTGGTGCGTGGTTTCCGGCGGCGTGTTTAGTAAATCCATCAATACACAGCTCGGTGTGTCGTGCGTGTTTTCCTGCGACTCTGATTTAGTTAATCCTTCAATACATGGCTTTCGGGGTGTGTCAGGTATGGTGCGTGGTTTCCGGCGGCTCCTGTTAGTTTAATCCATCAATACACCGCATCGGTAGTCAGGAGTGGTGCATGGGTTTCCGGCGGCTCTGTTTAGGTTTAGTCCATCACTGAACGGCATCGGGTGTGTCAGGAGTGGTGCGTGGTTTTCCGGCGGCTCCATCAATACACAGCATCGGTGTGTCAGGAGTGTGCGTGGTGTCCGCCGGCTCCGTTTAGTTAATCCATCAGTAAACGGCCATCGTGTGTCACGAGTGGGTGCGTAGTTTCCGCCGGCGGCTCTGTTTAGTTAATCCATCAATACACAGCATCGGTGTGTCAGGTAGGTGCGTGGTTTCCTGCTGCTTTGTTTAGTTAATCCACAATACATGGCATCGGTTTTGTGTTCAGGAGTGGTATGTGGGTTTTGGCGGCTCTGTTTAGTTAATTCCCATCAATAACTGGCTTCGGTGTGTCAGGTATGGTGCGTGGTTTTCCGGCGGCTCTGTTTAGTTAATCCATCAATACACGGCATCGGTATGTCAGGAGTGGTGCGTGGTTTCCGGCGGCTCTGTTTAAGTTTAATCATCAATATCAGCATCCGTTGTGTCAGGTATGGTTGCGTGCTTTCCTGCGGCTCTGTTTCGTTAATCCATCAATACACGGCATCGGTGTGTCAGGAGTGGTGCGTCGTTTTCCGGCGTCTCTGTTTAGTTAATCCATCAATACACAGCCATCGGTGTGTCAGTATGGTGCGTGGTTTCGGGCGGCTCTGTTTAGTTAATCCATCAATACACATCGTGTGTCAGGTATGGTGCGTGGTTTCCTGCGGCTCTGTTTAGTTAAATCAATCAATACCACGGCATCGGTGTGTCAGGAGTGGTGCGTGGTTTCCGGGCGGCTCTGTTTAGTTTAATCCATCCAATACACAGCATCGGTGTGTCAGGTATGTGCTAGGTTTCCGGAGGCCCCATTCTGTTTAGTTAATCCATCAATAAACAGCATTGGTGTGTTTTTCCGACGCTCTGTTTTTAGTTAATCCATCAATACACCGCATCGGTGTGTCAGGTATGGTGCCTGGTTTCCGACGGCTCTGTTTAGTTAAACATCGATACACCGCATCGTTTGTGTGAGGAGTGGTGCGTGGTTTCCGGCGGCTCTGGGTTTAGTTAATCCATCAATACACAGCATCGGTGTTAGGTATGGTGCGTGGTTTTTGCTGCGGCTCTGTTTAGTAAATCCATCAATACACAGCATCGGTGTGTCGCGCGTGGATTCCTGCGGCTCTGCTTAGTTTTATCCATCAATACACGGCATCGGGTGTGTTAGGTATGGTGCGTGGATTCTGCGGCTCCTGATTAGTTAATCCCATCAATATACGGCTTCGGTGTGTCAGTATGGTGCGTGTTTTCGGCGGCTTTGTTTAGTTAATCCATCAATACACAGCATCGGTGTGTCAGGAGTGGTGCGTGGAATCCGGAGGCTCTGTTTAGTTAATCCATCAATGCACGGCATCGGTGTGTCAGGAGTGGTGCGTGGTTTCCGGCGGCTCCATCAATACACAGCATCGGTGTGTCAGGAGTGGTGCGTGGTTTCCTGCAACTCCGTTTAGTTAATCCATCAATACACCGCATCGGTGTGTCAGGAGTGGTGCGTGGTTTCCGGCGGCTCTGTTTAGTTAATCCATCAATACACGGCATCGGTGTGTCAGGAGTGGTGCATGGTTTCCGGCGGCTCTGATTAGTAAGTCCATCAATACACAACATCGGTGTGTCGTGCGTGGTTTCCTGCGGCTCTGATTAGTTAATCCATCAATACACGGCATAGGTGTGTCAGGAGTGGTGCGTGGTTTCCGGCGGCTCTGTTTAGTTAATCCATCAATACACGGCTTCGGTGTGTCAGGTATGGTGCGTGGTTTCCGGCGGCTCTGTCTAGTTAATCCATCAATACATGGCTTCGGTGTGTCAGGTATGGTGCGTGGTTTCCTGCGGCTCTGTTCAGTTAATCCATCAATACACGGCATCGGTGTGTCAGGAGTGGTGCGTGGTTTCCGGCGGCTCTGTTTAGTAAATCCATCAATACACAGCATCGGTGTGTCGTGCGTGGTTTCCTGCGACTCTGATTAGTTAATCCATCAATACATGGCTTCGGTGTGTCAGGTATGGTGCGTGGTTTCCGGCGGCTCTGTTAAGTTAATCCATCAATACACCGCATCGGTAGTCAGGAGTGGTGCATGGTTTCCGGCGGCTCTGTTTAGTTAGTCCATCACTGAACGGCATCGGTGTGTCAGGAGTGGTGCGTGGTTTCCGGCGGCTCCATCAATACACAGCATCGGTGTGTCAGGAGTGGTGCGTGGTGTCCGCCGGCTCTGTTTAGTTAATCCATCAGTAAACGCCATCGGTGTGTCACGAGTGGTGCGTAGTTTCCGGCGGCTCTGTTTAGTTAATCCATCAATACACAGCATCGGTGTGTCAGGTATGGTGCGTGGTTTCCTGCTGCTTTGTTTAGTTAATCCATCAATACATGGCATCGGTGTGTCAGGAGTGGTGTGTGGTTTCTGGCGGCTCTGTTTAGTTAATCCATCAATAACTGGCTTCGGTGTGTCAGGTATGGTGCGTGGTTTCCGGCGGCTCTGTTTAGTTAATCCATCAATACACGGCATCGGTATGTCAGGAGTGGTGCGTGGTTTCCGGCGGCTCTGTTTAGTTAATCAATCAATATACAGCATCGTTGTGTCAGGTATGGTGCGTGCTTTCCTGCGGCTCTGTTTCGTTAATCCATCAATACACGGCATCGGTGTGTCAGGAGTGGTGCGTGGTTTCCGGCGTCTCTGTTTAGTTAATCCATCAATACACAGCATCGGTGTGTCAGGTATGGTGCGTGGTTTCGGGCGGCTCTGTTTAGTTAATCCATCAATACACAGCATCGTTGTGTCAGGTATGGTGCGTGGTTTCCTGCGGCTCTGTTTAGTTAATCCATCAATACACGGCATCGGTGTGTCAGGAGTGGTGCGTGGTTTCCGGCGGCTCTGTTTAGTTAATCCATCAATACACAGCATCGGTGTGTCAGGTATGGTGCTAGGTTTCCGGAGGCTCTGTTTAGTTAATCCATCAATAAACAGCATTGGTGTGTTTTCCGACGGCTCTGTTTAGTTAATCCATCAATACACCGCATCGGTGTGTCAGGTATGGTGCCTGGTTTCCGACGGCTCTGTTTAGTTAAACCATCGATACACCGCATCGTTGTGTGAGGAGTGGTGCGTGGTTTCCGGCGGCTCTGTTTAGTTAATCCATCAATACACAGCATCGGTGTGTTAGGTATGGTGCGTGGTTTGCTGCGGCTCTGTTTAGTAAATCCATCAATACACAGCATCGGTGTGTCGCGCGTGGATTCCTGCGGCTCTGCTTAGTTTATCCATCAATACACGGCATCGGTGTGTTAGGTATGGTGCGTGGATTCCTGCGGCTCTGATTAGTTAATCCATCAATATACGGCTTCGGTGTGTCAGGTATGGTGCGTGGTTTTCGGCGGCTTTGTTTAGTTAATCCATCAATACACAGCATCGGTGTGTCAGGAGTGGTGCGTGGAATCCGGAGGCTCTGTTTAGTTAATCCATCAATGCACGGCATCGGTGTGTCAGGAGTGGTGCGTGGTTTCCGGCGGCTCCATCAATACACAGCATCGGTGTGTCAAGAGTGGTGCGTGGTGTCCGGCGGCTCTGTTTAGTTAATCCATCAATACACGGCATGGGTGTGTCAGGAGTGGTGCGTGGTTTCCGGCGCCTCTGTTTATTTAATCCATCAATACACGGCAATCGGGGTTTTGTGTCAGAGTGGTGCGTGGTTTCCTGTGGCTCCGTTTAGTTAATCCATCAATACACCGCATCGGTGTTTCAGGAGTGGTGCGTGTATTCCGGAGGCTCTGTTTAATTAATCCATCAATACACGGCATCGGTGTTTCAGGAGTGGTGCGTGGTTTCCTGCGGCTCAGTTCAGTTAATCCATCAATACACCGCATCGGTGTGTCAGGAGTGGTGCGTGGTTTCCGGCGGCTCTGTTTAGTTAATCAATCAATACACGGCATCGGTATGTCAGGTGTGGTGCGTGGTTTCCGGCGGCTCTGTTTACTAAATCCATCAATACACAGCATCGGTGTGTCGCGGGTGGATTCCTGCGGCCCTGATTAGTTAATCCATCAATACACGGCATAGGTGTGTCAGGTATGGTGTGTCGATTCCTGCGGCTCTGATTAGTTAATCCATCAATACACGGCATCGGTGTGTCAGGAGTGGTGAGTGGTTTCCGGCGGCCCTGTTTAGTTAATCCATCAATACACGGCATCGGTGTGTCAGGAGTGGTGCGTGGTTTCCTGCGACTCCGTTTAATTAATCCATCAATACACCGCATCGGTGTGTCGTGCGTGGTTTCCTGCGGCTCTGATTAGTTAATCCATCAATACACGGCATCGGTGTGTCAGGAGTGGTGCGTGGTTTCGGCGCCTCTGTTTATTTAATCCATCAATACAAGGCATCGGTGTGTCAGGAGTGGTGCGAGGTTTCCGGCGGCTCCATCAATACACGGCATCGGTGTGTCAGGAGTGGTGCGTGGTTTCGGCGCCTCTGTTTATTTAATCCATCAATACAAGGCATCGGTGTGTCAGGAGTGGTGCGTGGTTTCCGGCGTCTCTGTTTAGTTAATCCATCAATACACAGCATCGGTGTGTCAGGTATGGTGCGTGGTTTCGGGCGGCTCTGTTTAGTTAATCCATCAATACACAGCATCGTTGTGTCAGGTATGGTGCGTGGTTTCCTGCGGCTCTGTTTAGTTAATCCATCAATACACGGCATCGGTGTGTCAGGAGTGGTGCGTGGTTTCCGGCGGCTCTGTTTAATTAATCCATCAATACACAGCATCGGTGTGTCAGGTATGGTGTGTGGTTTCCGGCGGCTCTGTTTAGTTAATCCATCAATAAACAGCATCGGTGTGTCAGGTATGGTGCGTGGTTTCCGGCGCTCTGTTTTAGTTAATCCATCAATACACAGCATCGTTGTGTCAGGTATGGTGCGGTTTGGTTTTCCTGCGGCTTTGTTTAGTTAATTCCATCAATACACGGCATCGGTGTGTCAGGAGTGGGTGCGTGGTTTCCGGCGGCTCGTGTTTTAATTAATCCCATCAATACACAGCATCGGTGTGTCAGGTATGGTGCGTGGTTTCCGGCGGCTCTGTTTAGTTAACCCATCAATAAACAACATTTGTGTGTTTTCCGGCGGCTCTGTTTAGTTAATCCATCAATACACCGCATCGGTGTGTCAGTATGTTTGCCTGGTTTTTCCCGACGGGCTCTGTGTAGTTAAAACCATGATACACGGCATCGGCGTGAGAGGAGTGGTGCGTGGTTTTCCGGCGGCTCTGTTAGTTTAATAATCCATCAATACACAGCATCGGTGTGTCAGGTATGGTGGTGGTTTTCCTGCGGCTCTGTTTAGTAAATCCATCAATACACAGCATCCGTGTGTCGCGCGTGGATTCCTGCGGCTCTGATTAGTTAATCCATCAATACACGGCATCGGTGTGTCAGGTATGGTGTGTCGATTCATGCGGCTCTGATTAGTTAATCCATCAATACACGGCATCGGTGTGTCAGGAGTGGTGCGTGGTTTCCGGCGGCTCTGTTTAGATAATCCATCAATACACGGCTTCGGTGTGTCAGGTATGGTGCGTGGTTTCCGGCGGCTCTGTTTAGTTAATCCATCAATACATGGCTTCGGTGTGTCAGGTATGGTGCGTGGTTTCCGGCGGCTCTGTTTAGTTAATCCAGCAATACACCGCATCGGTAGTCAGGAGTGGTGCGTGGTGTCCGCCGGCTCTGTTTAGTTAATGCATCAATACACAGCATCGTTGTGTCAGGTATGGTGCGTGGTTTCCTGCGGCTCTGTTTCGTTAATCCATCAATACACGGCATCGGTGTGTCAGGAGTGGTGCGTGGTTTCCGGCGGCTCTGTTTAGTTAATCCATCAATACACAGCATCGGTGTGTCAGGTATGGTGCGTGGTTTCCTGCGGCTCTGTTTAGTTAATCCATCAATGCATGGCATCGGTGTGTAAGGAGTGGTGCGTGGCTTCCGGCGGCTCTGTTTAGTTAATCCATCAATACACGGCATCGGTGTGTCAGGTATGGTGCGTGGTTTTCGGCGGCTTTGTTTAGTTAAGCCATCAATACACCGCATCGGTGTGTCAGGAGTGGTGCGTGGTATCCGGCGGCTCTGTTTAGTTAATCCATCAATGCACGGCATCGGTGTGTCAGGAGTGGTGCGTGGTTTCCGGCGGCTCCATCAATACACAGCATCGGTGTGTCAGGAGTGGTGCGTGGTGTCCGGCGGCTCTGTTTAGTTAATCCATCAATACACGACATGGGTGTGTCAGGAGTGGTGCGTGGTTTCCGGCGCCTCTGTTTATTTAATCCATCAATACACGGCATCGGTGTGTCAGGAGTGGTGCGTGGTTTCCTGCGGCTCCGTTTAGTTAATCCATCAATACACCGCATCGGTGTGTCAGGAGTGGTCCGTGGTTTCCGGCGGCTCTGTTTAGTAAATCCATCAATACACAGCATCGGTGTGTCGTGCGTGGTTTCCTGCGGCTCTGATTAGTTAATCCATCAATACACGGCATCGGTGTGTCAGGAGTGGTTCGTGGTGTCGGCGCCACTGTTTATTTAATCTATCAATACAAGGCATCGGTGTGTCAGGAGTGGTGCGAGATTTCCGGCGGCTCTGTTTAGTTAATCCATCAATACACAGCATCGGTGTGTCAGGAGTGGTGCGTGGTTTCCGGCGGCTCCATCAATACACGGCATCGGTGTGTCAAGAGTGGTGCGTGGTTTCCGGCGGCTCTGTTTAGTTAATCCATCAATACAAGGCATCGGTGTGTCAGGAGTGGTGCGTGGTTTCCGGCGGCTCTGTTTAGTTAATCCATCAATACACGGCATCGGTGTGTCAGGAGTGGTGCGTGGTTTCCTGCGGCTCTGTTTAGTTAATCCATCAATGCACGGTATCGGTGTGTCAGGAGTGGTGCGTGGTTTCCGGCGGCTCCATCAATACACAGCATCGGTGTGTCAGGAGTGGTGCGTGGTGTCCGGCGGCTCTGCTTAGTTAATCCATCAATACACGGCATCGGTGTGTCAGGAGTGGTGCGTGGTTTCCGGCGGCTCTGTTTAGTTAATCCATCAATACACGGCATCGGTGTGTCAGGAGTGCTGCGAGATTTCCGGCGGCTCTGTTTAGTTAATCCATCAATACACAGCATCGGTGTGTCAGGAGTGGTGCGTGGTTTCCGGCGGCTCCATCAATACACGGCATCGGTGTGTCAGGAGTGGTGCGTGGTTTCCGGCGGCTCTGTTTAGTTAATCCATCAATACAAGGCATCGGTGTGTCAGGAGCGGTGCGTGGTTTCCGGCGGCTCTGTTTAGTTAATCCATCAATACACGGCATCGGTGTGTCAGGAGTGGTGCGTGGTTTCGTGGCGGCGGTCTGTTTAGTTAATCCATCAATGCACGGTATCGTGGTGTCAGGAGGTGGTGCGTGGTTTCCGGCGGCTCCATCAATACACAGCATCGGTGTGTCAGGAGTGGTGCGTGGTGTCCGCGGCTCTGTCTTCTAGTTAATCCATCAATACACGCATCGGTGTGTCAGGAGTGTGCGTGGTTTCCGGCGGCTCTGTTTAGTTAATCCATCAATACATACGGGGCATCGGTGTGTCAGGAGTGCTGCGAGATTTCCGGCGGCTCTGTTTAGTTAATCCATCAATACACAGCATCGGTGTGTCAGGAGTGGTGCGTGGTTTCCGGCGGCTCCATCAATACACGGCATCGGTGTGTCAGGAGTGGTGCGTGGTTTCCGGCGGCTCTGTTTAGTTAATCCATCAATACACAGCATCGGTGTGTCAGGTATGGTGCGTGGTTTCCTGCGGCTCTGTTTAGTTAATCCATCAATACATGGCATCTGTGTGTCAGGAGTGGTGCGTGGTTTCCGGCGGCTCTGTTTAGTTAATCCATCAATACACAGCATCGGCGTGTCAGGAGTGGTGCGTGGTGTCCGGCGGCTCTGCTTAGTTAATCCATCAATACACGGCATCGGTATGTCAGGAGTGGTGCGTGGTTTCCGGCGGCTCTGTTTAGTTAATCCATCAATACACGGCATCGGTGTGTCAGGAGTGGTGCGTGGTTTCCGGCGCCTCTGTTTAGTTAATCCATCAATACACGGCATCTGTGTGTCAGGAGTGGTGCGTGGTTTCTTGCGGCTCTGTTTAGTTAATCCATCAATACACCGCATCTGTGTGTCAGGAGTGGTGCGTGGTTTCCGGCGGCTCTGTTTAGTTAATCCATCAATACACGGCACCGGTGTGTTAGGAGTGGTGCGTGGTTTCCGGCGGCTCTGTTTAGTTAATACATCAATACATGGCTTCGGTGTGTCAGGTATGGTGCGTGGTTTCCGGCGGCTCTGTTTAGTTAATCCATCAATACACCGCATCGGTGTGTAAGGAGTGGTGCGTGGTTTCCGGCGGCTCCATCAATACACAGCATCGGTGTGTCAGGAGTGGTGCGTGGTGTCCGGCGGCTCTGTTTAGTTAATCCATCAATACACAGCATCGGTGTGTCAGGTATGGTGCGTGGTTTAAGGCGGCTCTGTTTAGTTAATCCATCAATACACAGCATTGGTGTATCAGGTATGGTGCGAGGTTTCCTGCGGCTCTGTTTAGTTAATCCATCAATACAGAGCATCGGTGTGTCAGGAGTGGTGCGTGGTTTCCTTCGGCTCTGTTTAGTTAATCCATCAATACACAGTATCGGTGTGTCAGGAGTGGTGCGTGGTTTCCGGCACCTCCGTTTAGTTAATCTATCAATAGACAGCATCGGTGTGTCAGGTATGGTGCGTGGTTTCCTGCAGTTCTGTTCAGTTAATCCATCAATACACGGCATCGGTGTGTCAGGTATGGTGCGCGGTTTTCTGCATCTCTGTTTAGTTAATCCATCAATACACGGCATCGGTGTGTCAGGAGTGGTGTGTGGTTTCCGGCGGCTCTGTTTAGTTAATCCATCAATATACAGCATCGTTGTGTCAGGTATGGTGCGTGGTTTCCTGCGGCTCTGTTTAGTTAATCCATCAATACACGGCATCGGTGTGTCAGGAGTGGTGCGTGGTTTACGGCGGCTCTGTTTAGTTAATCCATCAATACACAGCATCGGTGTGTCAGGTATGGTGCGTGGTTTCCGGCGGCTCTGTTTAGTAAATCCATCAATACACAGCATCGGTGTGTCGCGCGTGGATTCCTGCGGCTCTGTTTAGTTAATCCATCAATAAACAGCATTGGTGTGTTTTCCGGCGGCTCTGTTAAGTTAATCCATCAATACACCGCATCGGTGTGTCAGGTATGGTGCCTGGTTTCCGACGGCTCTGTTTAGTTAAACCATCGATACACGGCATCGGTGTGTGAGGAGTGGTGCGTGGTTTCCGGCGGCTCTGTTTAGTTAATCCATCAATACACAGCATCGGTGTGTCAGGTATGGTGCGTGGTTTCCTGCGGCTCTGTTTAGTAAATCCATCAATACACAGCATCGGTGTGTCGCGCGTGGATTCCTGCGGCTCTGTTTAGTTAATCCATCAATACACAGCATCGGTGTGTCAGGTATGGTGCGTGGTTTAAGGCGGCTCTGTTTAGTTAATCCATCAATACACATGATCGGTGTGTCAGGAGTGGTGCGTGGTTTCCGGCGGCTCTGTTTAGTTAATACATCAATACACAGCATTGGTGTATCAGGTATGGTGCGAGGTTTCCTGCGGCTCTGTTTAGTTAATCCATCAATACAGAGCATCGGTGTGTCAGGAGTGGTGCGTGGTTTCCGGAGGCTCCGTTTAGTTAATCCATCAATACACATCATCGGTGTGTCAGGTATGGTGCGTGGTTTCCTGCGGTTCTGTTCAGTTAATCCATCAATACACGGCATCGGTGTGTCAGGAGTGGTGCTTGGTTTCCGGCGGCTCTGTTTAGTTAATCCATCAATACACGGCATCGGTGTGTCAGGTATGGTGCGTGGTTTCCGGCGGCTCTGTTTAGTTAATCCATCAATACACGGCATTGTGTGTCAGGAGTGGTGCGCGGTTTCCCGGCGGCTCTGTTTAGTTTAAATCCATCAATACACCAGCAATCGTGTGTTCAGGTATGGTGCGTGGTTTCCGGCGGCTCTGTTTAGTCAATATCCTCATACACATCCACCCAAGGCTTCTTGTCAGGTAAGGGAGCCCGGTGTTTCCGCGGCCTCTTTTAGTCAATCCATCAATACACATCATCTGTGTGTCATGTATGGTACGTGGTTTCCTGCGGCTCTGTTTAGTTAATCCATCAATACACGGCTTCGGTGTGTCAGGTATGGTGCGTGGTTTCCGGCGGCTCTGTTTAGTTAATCCATCAATACACCGCATCGGTGTGTCAGGAGTGGTGCGCGGTTTCCGGCGGCTCTGTTTAGTTAATCCATCAATTCACGGCATCGGTGTGTCAGGAGTGGTGCGTGGTTTCCGGCGGCTCCATCAATACACAGCATCGGTGTGTCAGGTATGGTGCGTGGTTTCCGGCGGCTCTGTTTAGTTAATCGATCAATGCACAGCATCGGTGTGCCAAGTGTGGTGCGGGGTGTCCGGCGACTCTGTTTAGTTAATCCATCAATACACAGCATCGGTGTGTCAAGTGTGGTGCAGGGTGTCCGGCGGCTCTGTTTAGTTAATCCATCAATACACAGCATCGGCGTGTCAGGTGTGGTGCATGGTGTCCGGCGTCTCTATTTACTGAATGTAATCCCCTTGCACCCGCCATTAAACAGTAATTACAAATTATTTGTTATTTGAATGTATTTGAATATAAATCATTAATTAATATTTGTTAACACTATTTACAACACCTTTTAATAAAAACATAACATATTAAGTCACACACCCGCCCTATTTCACCAAAATTCGGATGATATTCAATAAATAAACTGTATATGTTCTCAAAAGCGTCATAATGACGCGAGGTATCCTTCCACTAAACTGGTGTGATATCTATGGCGACAGTTCTTTTAACTATTATGTAATGGGACAGCATGACAAAACATTGACTATGCTGTAAATATATAAATAAGTAATTCAGACTGTGTGCTTTATTCTTTAGTTTACATGTGCTAATTCATTATAATTCAGTAATGAAATATTACAAATTCGACAATCATAATGGTAGTTTTTAATATAGAAATGCTTGACATTCCATCTCTACGACTTCTATACTATAGGTAGCTCCAATGGAGCTAACCTAGTAAAAATGAAAGGTGTTACTAACGTACACGCACGCACGTACATGGCCTATACGTTACTACCTTTCAGATGTGTTAAAATGAACGACGTCGCATATCCAAGATGGCCAATACACCCGTCATGCTTTCAACAAGCAATGTACATGTACAAATGTACATGTATATCGTTATCATACGGAGCCCCGCAGGGGACGTATCTTTTTTTTTTATTAATTCGTTCCCACGAAATAACAATTCGTTCCCACGAAATAATCAATAATTCGTTCCCTCAATTTAGCAATTCGTTCCGTCGAATTAACAATTCGATCCCTCGAATTAATAATTCGTTCCCTCAATTTCACGAATAGTTAATTCGAGGGAACGAATTGGTAATTCGTGGGAACGAATTGTCATTTCGTGGGAACGAATTGTTATATCGTGGGAAAGAATTGTTAATTCGAGGGAACGAATTGTTAATTTGAGGGAACGAATTGTTATTTCGTGGGAACGAATTAATAAAAAAAATCAATGTCCCCTGCGGGGCTCCGTATTATCAGGCTACATGAGAGTGATTGATCAAGCGCTACACTGGTAAACAATCCCACACTCATCATTTCGCCAGTCATAGCCACACGTGTACTGACACTCATTATGTGTTGTTCCTGGTTTGATTTTAGCAGTTAAGGAAGTTAAATAACAATACTAGAGACGAAAACACTAGACCAATATAACGCTTCAATGTTTCTATTCACAAACATTTCAAAGCATAGATTTATATCTGTGGCTGTGACTGGAGAAATGTGGCTTATGGGACTTTTGACAAGTGTAGCTCCTGACCAATAGCAGAGTCCTGTCGCCTTATAATGATCTATATTGCTTATTAGAAGCACATCGGGTGTTTCACCGATGTAATGGCGAATATTGCAGATCCCGATCTGACTGCGGATGCACAGGCTGATCTGGATCTACACTGGTCCATTTCTTCAGTACAGCCACATTTCTCCAGTGGCAGATTCAGGAGGAGCCCGGGTGTGTGTGTGTGGATGGGGGGGGGTGTAGGCCGGACCAATTTCAAGATTACAAATCTTTGTTTTGCAATCGAGAACATTCTTTTATAAACATGTACAGTTTCTTTAAATAATAATAAATAACTATTTATCTAGTCTGTATTTTTTTCCAAACAGACGCACACTTCCTCTACAGACGCACTACATTTAAAAATAAAATGTCACCTACCTTCTATGTGAAAACATGCACATATATGCGATTGGCAGTCAGCATGGTCAGTATAAATGTTATTCTCAAATTATAGTTTGCACTTACTAACTTCTTAGTCTTACGAAGTTTAGTGAAACGGGCTCCTGGATCCGCCACTGTTGTTAATCACGCGGTTCAATACCAGTCTGTCTGCATGTTTGCTGCTGTTCGACAAGGGAAGACTACATTATGTATCTAAAGATGTTCCATGAAGTAGGTGCATTGTTTTGAGGTAAGTTGTTGCTAAATGTACAGTGGAACCCCTCTAAACCAGACACTCTGGAAAATATAGATGTTTACCTTAGATGGGTTTCGCTGTTACGTATCTCTGATTACAATGATTGTTCATGCTTGCATCTTGTGGGTGTCTTAATTTACCGGTGGGTGGTTGGTTGGGAGCACGCGACGGGTAATTCAACGATCTGGATTCATCACACCACATGCTTGTTTATAATCACCTATATTCTTATTCTGAGGGTGTTAGTTGGTTAGGAACATACCATGGGTAATTCAATGATCGGGATTCACCCTTACCGGAAGTCCGACTGGAGACCTGGTTTGGCCATCAGGTACGTCTTTGGCTTTCTTGTATGTGAGGGTCAAATCTGGTTATAACCCTTGTATGAGTAATACGATTATTCCCAATCCTATTACTTTTAAGGGAAGGGGCCAAGTGACTTTGGTGTGGTATGGAAATGGCACCGAGTCAGGTTATTCTAATTTCAGGGCATACCTTTTTTATGTCTAAAGAATTAAACGAAAATATATGTCTCCCTATATTACAAGCTGGGATGTGGGAGTGCAGGTTTAATATAATATGTAACCCTTAATAAGAAACGAGGCTGTGCCTTCAGCCAGGGTAGTTGTCATGGGTAATTCAATGATCGGGATTCATCCTTACCGGAAGTCCGACTGGAGACCTGGTTTGGCCCTCAGGTACGTCTTTGGCTTTCTTGTATGTGAGGGTTGAATCTGGTCATACCCCTTCTGTGAGTATTACGAATATTCGTAATCCTATTTAGGGGATGGGGCAAAGTGACTTGGTGTGGTATGGACCTGGCACCGGGTCAGGTTATTCTAATTTCAGGGCTGAACATATTTGTTCTCGATGAAAATATTCCGTTCTAATTTTTGGACCCCCCCCCCCATCCAATGCAGCAGGTTAAAACAGGATCGAACCCATTTGCCCGGCATTACATGACCTTAGCTGTTGATAGGCCGTTAAATACCGGCCCCTACAGCTTACAATACAGTGATGACTGAAATACTTAGTCATATCATAAAAAACTATTGCTGACTCTGCAGTGTACATGTACTTAAGGTAATAGGTCATAGATCGATACACTTGACTTCAATGATAATTGCTTCATAAGTGTGATGTGATATATGAATATAACATATGTGAATATTTTCTTGTTTACTGTATACTATATGGAGCATTGAGTTGCCATCTCCGCCATCTATGTATGTACAGGCTATCGTACAGTTTCACGACTTCGTGCGTTTGACACATACAGCAAATACTATTACAGTAAACCAAATAAATGTCGGTGCAATACATAATAGACAGGTATAACAACGGCAAGCTATACATATTATGCCAGCAAACTATACAAAAAACGAGATATCTGAGCATTTCTCTCATCAATCTCTATATCAATGTTGATGTGTAAACCTTTCAATATGATGCACAGTCTATGTTAGTATACACGTGACCCATAGGTAAAGCCATATTTACTCACATAGTAGGTGAGTAGACACCAGGGACAATATACTCAGGTAACTGCTTACATGTCACTGGATTTGATAGCTAATAACTATACAGTAGTGGGTATATATGGTATGTCTTGTGTGGTTTGCCAGATAAATGTGATACACTGTGTGATTTTCTGTGTATGATGGTATTTAAAATGGTGGTTCATGCTGTTGAAAACACAGGCACAAACCTGCCCAGAAAACTGTCATATTTTGCAGTTCGGTGTAATATAATTCATAGGTGTCCGTTATCCTGGATTTTCTACATGTGATTAGCTATATTATATCGAATACATGTTCTACTTCACATTTTGAGTTCTTTATCAAACGGCAGAACAGGTGAAATTGGATGATGGATGGAATGGAATGGTGCTTGACGACCCATCAACACAAAATAGTATAATTTAGGGCCAAGCAATTTAGGGCCAAGCAATTTAGATGAAGAAGAAATTAATAGTAAAATAGTATGTTAGATGTGGTAGGTAATCAAATGATTAGGGTAAACATAAAACTATGATGAACAATATAAATGAGCAACATGTAAACAATGATAAAATTAGATTTTCCGATACAAGTTGGAATGGAATGGAATGAAAGATGGCCGACTTCGCCACTTCATGTGCCATATAAGATACAATAACGAGACAGTATTCACATATATCTAAAACATATACTCTATCACATTAACGAAGCAATCATCTTTGAATTAAACGATGATCAGGGATAGAACGGGTCCTTAATTCGCTCATACAAACAAGACGCGCTGTGATCCATATGGAACGCCAGATCTACATAAACATAAATAAGTAATGCTAGCTCTTAAATATTTAGAGCTAGCATTAAATATTTAGAACTAGCATTAATTATTTGAGTTTATGTAGATTAATGTTTATGCTAGACCGTGTATCTTCACAGTCCTCCAGCGGCAACATTGTTAGATTAGATAAATAATTAGAGCAAGTATTAACTATTTAGAGCTAGGATTATATATTTAAAACTAGCATTAATTATTTGAGTTATGTAGATTTGGCGTTCCTTGGAACGCCGAATCTACATAAACTCAAATAATTATTGTTAGCTGTAAATAATTAGAGCTAGCATTAAATATTTAGAGCTAGCATTAATTATTTGAGTTTATGTAGATTTACACAAACTCAAACAACTATTGCTAGCTGTAAATAATTAGAGATAGCATTAACTATTTAGAGAGCTCTTCAAATGCTTTGGAACTAGCTCTCAATAGAATGAATTATTTCAGTTTATGCATATTTGGCGTTCCATAGATCCACGTGTGTATCAGTGTATACGACCAGTGTAGCTCCAGGTTAGACCGTGGATATTCACAGTCCTCCAGCGGCAACACTGTTCGTTGTGTCATTAATACATGAGTATAGTAACGGGCCATGTGTATAAATGCACTAATTGTAGTAGGGAGCATGATTACTTGTATGTATACTGGTCCATTTTATCACGCAGCTAACAGGATTGTCCGTGTTCGGTCTGTCACAAGTGGGATATTCATCATAAAGATCAGTATTCCGCGAATGTGGTTTTCGCCGTGTCACCAACCAGTGTAGGTGTCAATCAGTCTGCATATAAACACAACGACAAACCGACAAGGATATTCACAGATCGGGATCGAGTTCGATCTTGATAGTACACTGTTAGTATCAAACATATTTACGATATCGTCATATAAAGTTGATATTTTACTGGTATGCGCTCTTCTGCGCGGATACTACATACGTATGTTGCTAGCTCTAGTCAGGTAAGCAAGCAAACTAAGAGTTTTGCCGCCTTTCTGGGGTGTGGGTTTATAATATGTGACAGCTTCTGATCGGCGTGTAAGTTCATAATAAACTGTTCATCTTGAAATAGACATAGACATACATTGTTTCTTATGTCCGAGTACATGTTGCATGTTTGAAGGAAATGGGTCTCGTATTCCGGAGTTAGTGAAGTACAGAACCTAGAAGGTCTCTGTTCAGGAGTCTCGCCTATATATACGTGCAAATCATGTCCTGTAATAACATACGGGACCGCGGTCTGGGGCGGGCTATAAGTAATATTCATGAATTAACCCATTTAATACCAGTTACCCATCACACGGATCTAAATTTACATGTTTAACTTGCTTTATTTTTTGTTTTCTTCATTTCGCTATATCAAGTACATGTATACATGTATATGTTTACCTCTCAAAAGAACCGTCTAGACGAAACGGTTCACCTGAGTGGTAACAACATATACTTTCGGGGACATATAAGAAACAATCTAATTATCAGTTTTTCCTCTTTTTTTTATTTCTTTAATTCTCAATGAAAGTGTATGCTATTAACACTCATTAGAACCATGTTGAAGAGACGATTGAGTTGAATTATAACAGCATAACCTTTGTTGAGAACCTACCCCCCCCCACACCCCCCACCCCCCACCCCCCACACACAAATAAATTAGAATACTAGGCTAGTGTCTTTTGATATCAAGTTTATCAGACAATGCTAGGAAACGGGTAGTAATTCCGAGGCTTGCCGAGGAATTCCTGCCGTTTCCGAGCCAAGCCTGATAAACGTGCTATTTTATTTATCAGGTAAAGTTTTATGCTCGAAAATGACCACAGATGACGTCGTTATCTGTGGACAGAACGCGAACTTGTTTGCGTTGTGTCATCACACTGACGTTATTCGGTAACGTCACGTGACGTCATCCGACCATTTGAACGTCAGTTTTCACTTCGTTGTAACCCGGATATTTATATCAGGTCAATGTCTGATACAACAATATGTTATCAGTCAGTACGTATTCGGTCAATACAGGGCAGGTTACCTGATAAAATGCCATACATAATCGTGTTGATTCATTGGAAAGGGGCTAATTCCATACATAATCATGTTGATTCAGTGGAAAGGGGCTATTACCATACATAATCGTGTTGATTCAGTGGAAAAGGGCTACTGTCATACATGATCGTGTTGATTCAGTGGAAAGGGCTACTGACATACATAATCGTGTTGATTCAGTGGAAAGGGGCTACTGAAATACATAATCGTGTTGATTCAGTGGAAAAGGGCTACTGACATACATAAATGTCTTGATTCAGTGGAAAGGGGCTACTGTCATACATAATCGTGTTGATTCATTGGAAAGGGGCTACTGTCATACATAATCGTGTTGATTCAGTGGAAAGGGGCTACTGCCATACACAATCGTGTTGATTCAGTGGAAAGGGGCTACTGCATACTAATCTGTTGACATACATATCGTGTTGATTCAGTGGAAAGGGGCTACTGTCATACATAATCGTGTTGATTCAGTGGAAAGGGGCTACTATCGTGTTGATTCAGTGGAAAGGGGCTACTGCCATACATAATCGTGTTAAAATGGGCTACTGCCATACATAATCGTGTTGATTTAGTTGAAATGGGCTACTGCCATACATAATCGTGGTGATTCAGTAGAAAGGGGCTACTGTCATACATAATCGTGTTCATTCTGTGGAAAGGGGATAATGCCATACATAATCGTGTTCATTCAGTTGAAAGGGTATGGGCTACTGCCATACATAATCGTGTTGATTCAGTGGAAAGGGGCTACTGCCATACATAATCGTGTTCATTCAGTGGAAAGGGGCTACTGTCATACTTAATCGTGTCGATTCAGTGGAAAGGGGCTACAATCGTATTGATTCAGTTGAAAGGGGATAATGTCATACATACTCGTGTTGATTCAGTGGAAAGGGGCTATTGTCATACATAATCGTGTGGATTCAGTGGAAAGGTTATAATGCCATACATACTCGTGTTGATTCAGTGGAAAGGGGCTAATGCTGCCACACATAATCGTGTTGATTCAGTGGAAAGGGGCTAGAGACATACATACATAATCGTGTTGATTCAGTGGAAAGGGGCTACTGCCATACATAATCGTGTTCATTCTGTGGAAAGGGGCTACTGTCATACATAATCGTGTTCATTCAGTGGAAAGGGGCTACTGTCATACATAATAGTGTTGATTCAGTGTAAAGGGGCTACTGTCATACATACTCGTGTTGATTCAGTGGAAAGGGGCTACTGCCATACATAATCGTGTTGATTCAGTGGAAAGGGGCTACTGCCATACATACATGTACTCGTGTTGATTCAGTGGAAAGGGGCTAATGCTATACATAATCGTGTTGATTCAGTGGAAAGGGGCTACTACCATTATATAATCGTGTTGATTCAGTGAAAAGGGGCTACAGCCATACATAATCGTGTTGATTCAGTGGAAACGAGCTATAGTCCATGCAATCTAGCCTATTTAACCATTCAAAATGGAAAAAAAATGCAACAGAATGTATTTGGGCACTGAGGTCATCTATAAGATGTCCTGAATAACATACTAAAAGTCCTAAGAAATTACTGTTGCGGAAATAGGTTAAATATGCAAAAATCCAAGACATTATATAATGTCTCATATCTCCACTATCAGAAGAGACATTTGAATTATTTAAAATGCAATGATACGTTTTTGGACATAATAAATCATTTTGAATAGGTTACGACTTGATTGGATGCAATAACCATGGAAGAAAATCCAATATGGCCACCAAAACTCCATTTCTTATCATATATTTGCACTGATATACGCCATATTTCATTGAATCAAATTGTATACTAATATAATCGAGGAAGATAAGTATTTTCGAGTTTATTCACTACATCGAACTTTAGTAACTCACTCTTCAACATAAATTATACACATCAGATAAAGAGTATAACAGAAAGGTGACACAACATGATACTATTGTCAATACAGTGATTGGTCATTGTAGTTTATACACTGTTGGACTGGGTCCAACTCAACCGTCGTCATCATATGCATTTGACAAGTCTGGTAACTGTGAGTTGGTACAGCTTACACCACGGCATTCTCCGCACACATTTGTGCAAGGCAAGCCATATTTTCGGCATGTGCATCTCCGGGTGGTACAGTCCTTTTTACAGCTACAACATATGACATCCAGTAGTTCTGATGGAGCGGCTGGTTGGTCGGTCTGTATTGGCAGATATCTCCCGTCAACAACATTCCATCCAAAATCCTCTGGTCTCATATTGATGGTCTCATATTGATGCAGGCATCTTTCCATTCCATAACCTGACAGTATACACGAAGGCTGTGATACTTAGAGGAACCAGAGGTTGGTGGTAGACGTTGGGGTTCCACGGAGGCGGTGCCTTTTGAAACCTTGTCACAGAACCGCCGGTATCGTAAGCTGTCTAGTCCTTCGTCTTCGGCACCACCATACATTGACACCAATGCCTTCTCTCCTGCCTCCCTAAACCAAACAGACGAGAGGTAGTATCACAGCCTGAAATTGCATGGACAAAGAGCAGATGATCACAAAGTTTAGGACCGAGCAACTCCCTGGATTGTTTTATGCACCAGACACTCTTTTTTTTTGGTGGATTGTTTAGGCTCTGGTGCCATGAACAACTCGTGTGCGTCCATTTCGACATGGTGCAGTAGGAGAATCAGCAAGTCTGTGCCATCGCCGATCAGCACAGTGTCTTTTGTTTCGGCAGATGCAACTGCTGTTTGAACAATCAACACGTCGGCGTCGTGCGTTGCCTTGTCTATGCTACAGCCAGCTCTCTCCAGCTTGTCGCTCAGATAATGGAGGAATCGCTGCTTGTTTGCCTTGTTGTTCAGGAAATCTTCTTTCTTTGATTGAATCATCATGTCACCATCGAAGTGTACTGTCACACCAGCACAAGCCCCTGTTCGTCTCAGTTGTGTGGCATCTTTAGTTGCGGGCTCATCTATGTACCCATCAAAGACAACGGCAGCAGCTCCATACCTATGTGTGACGTACGCAACGTACATTTGACACACACTGTCAAATGTAGATCCTCTTGGCCATGGTATGCGATGAAGTAGAGCACCACCATCTAGCACATACTGGACATTTGCACTGGGTTCTCGTTGCTCTCCCTTCATAGACTTCCAGAGCATATCGGCCAGTGTTGCCTTATTTGCCTGCAGGGGGAGTGCAGCTTATTCAAACAGTGCAGGAGTATGAGTGCAGAGCTCATACTTGAATACAGATGAAACATCTTCTGAACGCTGTCTTACAGTTACCAACCTCTGAAATATCAAATGTGGATCCACCGTTACAGATTCTCCTTTGACCTTCACTGTTGATCTTGATGCAAGTGTTGTGGCCTGGTCAGCTTTCCTGAAGACATAATCTTCTACAGATACCCCGACCATGGAGTCTAGAATATCTTCCCCAATTTCTCTTGATCGGTCAACGTTGACTCCTTTTTGGGCTGTCATGCCATTGGCGATGTTGAACAGTGATGGATTCTCAACGAATGGATCCCTCTGTGCGAGGTAGCTGATATGATTCAGGGTGTCATTGACATATCTAGCTTGTCTAGCCTTTGACATATCCTTGTGTTGGTCACTGGTCTCATATGACACACCAGTGAACTTCTGCATGGCATCATTCATGTTGGCACATGCCGGCATGGACATGACCCACAGTAGGCGCTGAGTTTCGGTCATGCCCTTTCCTCGTGTCAGGCCTCCGTGCGTCTTTACGCTCCTCATTAGCACCTGCTCTATGATGAGGTCTGTGGACAGTCCTCCCCAGTATCTGTCACTACGCCTCACTACATGATACCCTTCCTCGAATTTCTGATTGACATCGGAGTGTGTTTCGGGCAGCATGGTCATCGTTTGCAGATATACATATGCAGACTTCGCATATAATCTGTGTCCTGCTGCTGCAAAGTAGGGTAGCATTTCACGTACTGACTGAAGATGCAATCTCAAGTTTCCCGTTCGCTCTGCTTTGAGAAACCTTCGCAGGATATCCACCATCTCCAGATACAGTAACCATAAGGTTGTTGTGCGCCCAGTCATTGTTTCCTTATTCCCATTCACTTTACTTTGGAGTCGCACTAACGCTTCTGATGAACACACCTCTTCCACAGCGAATGTACACGACATTGCTTTGTCATACAGGTCCGCAGCTGCAGTCAAATCAGTCGTGATGGTGTCTGTGTCTAAATCGTGTGTCTCGTCATCATCATCTGACCGTTCCGGATTGTGTAGAACACCTACAGCTTCGGAGTCATCCGCTTCCTGCTTAGTTGGTACTGGAACGTTGTATGTATCGGCCACAATAATGGTATTGATTGCAGCATCTACCAGCAGGTGACCACGGACTGCCCTTGACACAGCTTTGCCAGTCAACATGTGGCTGACGGTGTTGCTAGCATATGCAATCTCGATGAGTCCCTGTAGTCCTGAATCGGCCATCAGAGTCCGATACTGCCTAGGAAGCTCAACTGCATATGGAACGCACCAAGCCTCAGAATCATACACTTCAGATCACTGTCATCGGGCTGAGACCGGATAATCATCATCGCTTTCCAATATAAGGGCTGGTTAAATGTCAGGACTGGAGTGACATCATATCGCTTCGCCTGAGCTGTTACGAAATGCAGTGTAGAGTAGATACATGATGTATCGCCTAGATTAAGATCAATCATTGGCAAGAACATCACAGAGGCCTTTCCTGGGTGTTGACCATGATGCAACATCTGCATCATACCAGCCCATGCTGGTCTTGGAGAAGGAAGGAGTAGTGAGCTCTTCCACAAGACATCTAGCTGTGCTGTTGGATCTTCTGCCTCCAACAACACAAGGGGTAGGTATGTAAGAGGTGGTAGTGCTGGAGGGATCTTGAAGTACTGAATGTTGATTCGACCAACAGCAGCAATGTCTGCAGCGGTCACATTTGCTTTAGGAATATGCTTCTTGGCTCGTGTTCCTGGCGTGACTGCAGCAATTATACCCATTCCATGGAAGGTACCTGTACCATCAACAGTGGCTAGATTGTGATCTACATTGTCAGCAATATATTGCATAGTATGTTCTGATGTGAACCCAGGAATGTCAATACCTTGAGTAACTGCTGCATTCCGTTCGTATCTCTGCACCTCCGTGTATGAGCATGAGAAGCCATGCCCATGAAGTGTGTCTATCAGGAAGCGTGACGCAAAATGGTGGTGCATTTGCACCCTATGCCTATCTGTAGAGGCGCTAGTATGGCTCTTGGCCGTATTGCTTGTATGATGCACTGACAATCAAAGCAACCTTCACATCAATATTTTTTCCAGCAAACATTGTCCTCAACAGTGTAGTGACTTCGGAATATAGTTCAGAGCACGTTCTTCACTTTCTATATCTTCTATTTCTGGGTAGAAATCACGTGAGATTTCCATAGATTTGACGTCACTCTCAATGAGTTTTGCAGCAGTTTCAACTATGCTATGTTTCTCGTCTTCAGCATTTTCAGCTTTACATTGCTTATGAAATGCATGCAGGATAAAACTTGCAGTGTCACGCAATGTCACAACACAATCTTTTGCACCACGTGCTGTCATTAGAATCCTGTCACCAAAATGTTCCTTTATTTTCGTTTTCATGTATTTGACACTGTACGGATCCTGACCTGACTCATAGACTACGTATCCTATAGTCCTATAGCCTACAGTATTACATATACTAATTGGTGAATATTCGCACGCAAATATATGATAAGATTTGGATTTTTGGTGGCCATATTGAATTTTTTATCATGACCATTGCATTCAATCAAGTCGTAACCTATTCTAAATGATTCCTTATGTCCAAAAACCGTATAGTAGCATGTTAAATAATTAAAATATCTCATATTGTGATAGTGGAGATAAGAGATTGTATAGATATATGGCGGCCATCTTGGATTTTTTTCATATTTAACCTATTTCCGCAGCAGTAATTTCTTAGGACTTTTAGTATGTCATTCAGGACACTTCATAGAAGACCTCTGTACCCAAAGAAATTATGTTGCATTTTTTTCCATTTCAAAAGTTAGTTTGCCTGGACTACTACTGCCATACATACTCGTGTTGAAAGATTTAGGTGGAAAGTATACAGTCGAACCTGTGCTAAAGGCAACATACGAATAGCAATTACCTGTCTAAAGCAGCCATGCTTTTGTTTTCCCAATTATTTAATTACTACATAAATTAACCTGCGAACGAAGACCACCTGCGAACAAAGGCCACATTTTTCTCTTCCCATGGATGGCCGTTATTCACAGGTTTGACTGTACTTTAGTCATTGGAGTTGACATGCATCTATGCCAGTTCACGGTTGTACACATGTAATTAAGCACATTTGTTGCAGAATTATGTTTGACTTGTTTATTTTTCGTGAAAGGAACAAACAATTTTGACCAAGCCATATTAATCAACCGTTAACAATTATTCGTATGTTTTCAGATTCGGCACCGACAATGGATTTTACGTCAGCATTCCTACTACCATTTATGTTCTCCATCTTCCAAATATACTCGGGTGTCTGTGCAGCCGGAGAACCTGTGTCTACTGTGTCCCGTAAGGGTCTCTTTACATTCTAGCATTGTCGACGTATATACGAGATAGCGAGATGATTGCCAGAACGCGAGATCTGGCATTCTAGCCTCGCCTTCTCGCGATCGCGATATTGCATCGAATTCTCGCGATTTCACGTTATCGTCTTCAGTTTGCGCGATTTCTCACGTTCTTGTATCGAGTTGTCGCAATCTCGCCTCACATTCTCGCGATTTCGCCTCGCGTTCTCGCCTCACGTTCTCGTGATCTCGTGTATGCGTCGAGAATTTGAGAATAAAAAAGTGTCCCTAACACAATACACCGTGTACAACAGATGACAAGAACCCGATCCATAATATTCAAGCATACAATGACAATGATGGTCTACCAGCCACTGCACTGTACGACATTTCTACTAGTGAACTTGATAGTAAACATGGGAAATACGGGTGCCCGTGGATTATAAACTGCACATGTGTACGGAGCATAGCATATTGCACGGGAATTACACCGAAGCTCGTACCAGACAATGTGGTGCAAGTAGTTGCTACTGATCTCCCATGTGATTACATATACCGAAATACCACCCCATTTCTGGATAAATCTTGGCTTCAAGTGCAGTCTATTCAGTTGTTTGACAATGGCAACGATTGTTCATCAGTTGAGGGTCGGTCTATACACGTAGGTTTTCATGATGGTTTGAAAAACCTACATTCATTGAAAATCAGATTCAACTCTGTAATAAGAATGTCTGCAAACGCGTTCATCGAACTGGAACAATTAGAATCTCTTGACTTATCCGACTGTATACGCCTGGGTTTGCCCGCGATCAGCGGTGTTGTAATGCCGATAGACAGCCTACCTAACCTCTCTCAGATTATACTTGTACGCCTTGGAAACCATGGACCACCAGTAACTGGCGCCCAACTCACAGAATTTTTGGTAGCGTTGAGATCAAAACGCATCAGTGAAATTAATCTGAGCGGAATGAAACTAAACTACTTAAACATCCCGGAACTGTTACCATTGTGCAGTGTGTTGAAAAATTTGAATCTATCGCATGCCCGAATTATGGATACAAATGACGGAGCACACAAGTCATGTGGCAGTTTGCGATCCCTTGATTTCTCGGCAGCGATATTACCTGCCAAATGGATTGCTATACAGACAAGTGGAAACATGATAATAGTTAATATCGTAGTTCCATTTGCAATACAAAAGATGATATTTTTGCAAAATGTAACTCGTTTGTTATTTAATGATTTGTTTAAATTCAATACTATAATTTACAACACTACAATACTATTTACTTTCGATCCCAAACTGTTCCCTTTCCGCGAAATTCGCGCTGCTGCAAATAATCTGAAGAGACTCGATTTACAATTTGTGTATAAGACTCCACATAGTCAAGATATCACTCGCATAGCACGTCAATCACATGATTTCACTATGCAAGTTGAAGTTTTTGACTTGTCGAGGAACGGTATGGAATATATAAGTCCGACCTTTTTCAGAAACTTAAAACAATTGCGAATATTGGACCTGTCTCACAACAAGCTCGGCGAGATGGAAATGGACACACATTTTGATAAGCTCTTTTACAGTCTGCCATGTGTCAACACCATTAATTTATCGTCCAATAACCTGTCGAAGGTACCAGGAAACACTTTTATTCGAAACACTGACATGCACATGTTGGACCTGTCAAACAATCACTTGAAGGCATTGTTTAATATGACACAGTTACCGAATCTCCAATACCTTGACATAAGTCGAAATGATATTGAATATTTAGATTCGTCAGAAATCAATGGAATACGGGCTATTATAAGTTATCAACAAGAACGACAGAAAATAAACAAAGTAGTGAAGCTACTGGAAATAAACATGCGCCACAATCCATTAAAATGCTCTTGCAAAACACTGGATTTCGTTAAATGGTTCGCTACAACACCTGTCATTGACCAATCACGGAGTATCTATACATGCAGTTTAGAAAATCATCAGATTCCATTGGATTCAACAGCCGTTGAGAAAACAATATACGTATGCGACCGGCCTATAAGAATTCGGCGGGCAGTTTTACTTGGCACGTTAATCCCGTTATTAGGAATTATCTTGATTATAACATCTTTGGTAACCATCCGTTCACATGTACGGCGACGTCGACGTAAGAGACACATTGAAGATCGGATAGGACTGCTGAGAGAAAACGGACTGGAGCATAAATATTTAGCCTTTTTATCATACTCCAGCAAGGATTCTGAATTGACCGAAGGATTCATATGCGACGAGCTCAATAACAGGTATGACCGTTCCAAGTTCCAAGTCGGCACCCTAGCATGCACATGCGGGTGAGGGGTGGGTGCGTGCAGTTGTAGTCGTAGAATGTAACTATTCTTGTTAAAAACATGCCGGGTGTTTCTTTGATGGAATGGCGAACAGCACAGATCCTGATCAGATTGGGACCTAGACTGGTCGCAAAACTCATAAGCCCCATTTCTCCAGTCACTACCACATATGCATCGTAAAATCAAATTGAGACAGATAAGCCATAGAGCAGGCTACTGTCTGTTCCACGTTTTGCTGCCGATGAACATTTGGCTATTAAGCACATTAAATCTAAACATATTAAAATGTAAGTAAGTTTTCATCAATAACAAAAAAGTCACCCTTCCCAAAAGATTTATTTGATAATTTTCCGATCTATCATTTTCTGATATACGCTGAAAATTTCAAAATTACAATACAGTTAACCCTATAATAATTAGCTTGAAAAGGTAATATACAAAATTAGCATAAATAAACGACCAGACACACGACAGTATTTCATTGCAATAATCAATGTTTTAATAAATTGGAATTTCATCTGAAAACAAGTTATAAAAATGCACAACAGAATATAGATAACTCTTCCGACGCTGTTATCAGTCTTATATGCTTATGTTCTTTTGATTATATCGTAATTAAGGACGAGCATATTAGCTACTTATAATAATAATAGCAATACTGTTTAAATATAAACCCACGTATTTATCATAAGATTCACATATTTACGACTCGTTAAGATCAACTCACTAAGCCATAACGATAATAAACCTAAAACATATGTCTCCATAACATGGACATTCAATAATGAAAATTATAAATAAAACTCATCACGAAACAACATTGTTTAACAATATACATACTGCGTATTATCATTGCTCCGCCAGCCCACCCAAACGCGGGTAAGTATACTGAAGAACTTAAAAATCATGTCCCGCCGCATCAGGCCATTCAACAAAACTGCAGCATACCATATGTGTATTAGCATGGCTCCGCCAGCCCACCCAACAGTCGGAACATATTCTGAAGAACTGAAATCATGTCCCGCCGCATCAGGCCACGCAACAAATATTCAGTATACCAGATGCGTATTATCATGGCTCCGCCAGCTCACCAACAGTCGGTACATATTCCGAAGAACTTAACTCATGTCCCGCCGCATCAGGCCACTCAACAAAACTTCAGTATATCCAATGAAATGTTTCATATATAAAATAACAAAATTATATGCGAATTTAAACAAATGTGTTGTATTAAATTAATTGTTTTTAAAATAAAACTCACCTTATATTTAAAATAATACAGAGACTGCCTTATACTAATAATATTAATAAATATATATTGCACGGATATAACATAAATAACACATATATTATTCCATTATAAATAATTGCTATTTCTTGCAGGTTGTAGCGATTTATTCAGACCTTGTTTCATCTTAGAAATAGTTATATTACCGATAGTGACTTGCGGTGGTATCAGGCTATTTTCATATGTAAATGAGGCATGAAATGTTTTTAATTATCTATCATGATCTATACTACATGTAATTAAATGCGTGATCTGAAAAAAACACATTATTTTCGACAGGTTATAAAGTATGATCATTGCATATCAAACTAAATACAGAAAAATCCGTTAACAGTTTAGGTAAGCACGGTTATCGCCCCTGATATCAGTGTGGAAATTTACGTCTGATATAAAATGTATAATAATTTCAATTAATGCGTGGGGTAATGGTGTATAGCGGGCACTGGCAACTCCAGAACCGGCGGAACAGTAACACAACCATACACCCACCCAATTCCTACAAGGAACACCCTGCGCCCACTGAGTGGGCATGTACCTTCAACTAATGTAATACGCAGATAGCTTATGTTGAAGTAATTTTACATTTCACATCATAAAAAATACTAAATACTCAACTAATGTAGACAATATCTAACCGAGAATGTATCATTTCTACATTAAGACAGAACAATTTATGTTATTTATACCATTCAAAAATAACCGACCACTGTCATTTAAACTGGTATATAATACATTGGAATTATACAAACTCATTTTATTAATGCAACTATACACGTGCATGAATATGTACCTTGTATGTCGTAAATTGTAAACATAACTTTATTAATCATTTCATTCAATAAACGGAAGAAAACGACCCAACACCCGAAATATTCTTACGCAGAAGAAACCAGAACAGAAGGAAAAGTGATTTACTAATCATGCTAATAGAACACGAATACAAATTGACTAATAACAGAATATACGAGATATAATATGGAACACCATGGCTGTCTTATATTACGATCAAGTATGAGATGCAGTTCTAAAGTCAATATATGAGCTCATTATTTGTTTATATCGAGTCAAAATGCAAATATAGTATATCATTATGTCTTAATATTGAGTCAAACGTTCAATATATCATACCAGTATTTCTTTATATTGAGTCAAACGTTCAATATATCATACCAGTATGTCTTTATATCGAGTCAAACGTTCAATATATCATACCAATATTTCTTTATATTGAGGCAAAACTTCAATATATCATACCATTATGTCATTATATTGAGTCAAAACTTCAATATATGATATCATTTGTCTTTATATTAAGTCAACATTTCAATGTATGATATCATGATATATTTGTATTTAGTTGAAACGTCAATATATTATACAGTCAAACCTGCCATGGGAAACGAAAAATCTGGCCTTTGTTCACAGGTGATCTTTATTCGCAGGATCATTTATATAGTAATTGTGCCATTGGGACAACACAAATGTGGCCATTACAGCCAGGTGATTGATATTCGGAGGTGGTCTTTAGCACAGGTTCAACTGTACCATTATGTCATTGTATTGGGTCGAAACTTCAATATATGATGTCATTCGTCTTTATATTAAGTCAACATTTCACTGAATGATATCGTTATGTCTTTATGTTGAGTCAAACGTTTAATATATCATACCGATATTTCTTTATAGTGAGTCAAAAGTTCATTATATCATACCATTATGTCATTATATTTAGCCACAACTTCAACATGTTCAATATATGACATCATTAGGTTTGAGGTGGCTTTCAGCTGCGCCGAAAACCTATTGTTTTCGTTGTTTTTTGTTTTTTTATTCAGCCGTTCAGTCTACAGCCCAAACCGCTGGTCGGATCGACTTCAAATTTTGCATGCCGATTCGGATCAAGTGTGAGTCGAGACTTAGAGATTTTCAGAAATCTTTTAATGCCACTTTCCACGAAACCGGAAGTGACGACATACTTTCTATAACTTCCTTATTGTCCAACCGATTTCAAAAATTATAGGCATTTGAGGTTGAAAAATATACATACTTTTCAACGATTTTGCCGAATTTTTTGCCGAAAACGGGTGGTCTTTACAAACGTTTTCCATTTTGTACAGTAATGTCAGCAACATAATTTCTTGCCAGTGTGATAGGGGAGTGTCAGGCGCATAAAAGATGATAATTTGCAGAGCTCTATCTTGACTACTTCCGGTTCTATTGGATGTCAAAGATGAACGTCTTTTTTCAAGTTTTCAAAATAGAGCAAACGGATGTGACGTCAGCTTCGTTATTTATCAATAGATTTCAAAATTTCTTGCTGCGGTCGATATTTCAGTCCTTTAGCTAAAACTTTCCCGCTTTGTGCCCGGCCTATGATGAAAAACAAACGAAAACTTCACTGGCGGAATATTGCACATATTTAATTTCCGTGCTATTAGGTGTATTTACAAATGGCGTAAACTGCAATTTAAGGGCGATAACTATCGAAAAATAATCATCCGCTGACATACGGGCTCCCTCCATCTACACCAAACCGCTGGTCGGATCGACTTCAAATTTTGCATGCCGATTCGGATCAAGTGTGAGCAGAGACTCAGAGATTTTCAGATATCTTTTAATGCCACTTTCCACGAAAACGGAAGTGACGTCATACTTCCTATAACTTCCTTATTTTCCAACAGTACTGTCAGCAGCATAATTTCTTGCCAGGGTGATAGGGGAGTGTCAACAGCATGAAAGATGATAATTCAGAGCTATATCTTTAGACTACTTACGGCTCTATTCGATGTCAAAGATGAACGTATTTTTTCAAGTTTTCAAAATAGAGCAAACGGATGTGACGTCAGCTTCGTTATTTATCATTCGATTTCAATTGTTTTTGCTGTAGTCGATATTTCAGTCCTTTAGCAAAACCTTTGGCTGAGGATCGAACCCGGTATCCCTCGCTCCGAGTCCATCGCTCTACCTCTAAGCTAACCGGCCCCACATCGGTGTGATGATGCGAACACAATAATGTTGGACTGTTCATTCTAAAACTTCAGAAATTCTTTTTGCAACAGATAGTTTACACCTTGGGCTAAAGCTTAGTTACACATGAAATCAATGTTTGAGGCTCAAACCGTTGATGCAGCTCAAGCTGCTCTAGTTTTAACTTTATATTGAGTCGTGTGTTCTTTATATATATAGGACTTATTTGCAGTAGTATTGTTTTACGGTAACACCGTTAAAAAAGCGCCCATTTGTGTACTTATAGGTTAGAGGTTTAACCACACTAAAATCATCAGATATTCACGCGCGGTGTAGTCAAAAGTAGTACAGTAAAAACAAATATAAGCCAAATGGTTTAGTCTAGGTTAGAACACACCACATGTAGAGTTTTACTATATAATTTAACAGAATCCCATCCAATAAGGCCAGACTCTCCTACTTTCACTATCCGTATGGATGCTGTGTGACCTACTTGCACATGACCTGCAACAAGTATGTACTGGTTCTCCATGAATTAAACAATATGTTCACTTATTCAATCTCGTCATGTCCTACAATATTGTTTACATGTTTTAGCCACAGAAACTCTGTTTACATCACGTGACCAACAGGTTCAGTGTTTTCCTTTATATGTTACAAATATGCCGAAAACTGATGGTAAAAGCCACCCCTCAAACCCCCCCCCCCCAAAAAAAAAAACAAAACCTTGTGACAACTTCCAACAAGGTGTAACCACGCTAAATCATCCGATATGCATGTGCTGCGTAGTCAAAATATTACGTTAAAAAGAATAAGTCAGCTTTGTTATGCCATAGACACTCTTTGCTTGCAGAAACTTTTCAATTGATGCACTATTTTTGTAATCTACTTCACATGCATGTTAATATAGTATTTATATCAATCTCAAGCATGTGCTTTGGGATTAAGTCGGAGCATGTTTGTCATGTGAAGCGGTTTCAATTCCAGCCGCTGAATTTTTGCGCCACCACCAGAGTGGTCACAGGAGATTGAATTTATCTTTCTTAACAATAATTAAACCTATATTTTAATTAGTGATTATCCAGGGCAGAATGGGTGCAGGTTATGGGAAAATAGGTTCCACGCCATCCATACGAAAAATGAAAGAAGCAGAGAATAGCAAAATATGTTGTCATTGGTTAGTTTATATAGGAAAAATCAATGTGGTTGTGTTTTTTGCCAATGTTAACAGTAAAATATTACCACTGAAAAAGAGTCCTAACTATATAAAAACCAAACGACCACATATAAAGTGAAATGATATAATATATTGAAATGTCGATTAAATATAAAGGCATACTGGTATGATATATTGACTGTTTGACTCGATATATTGACAAACTGGTATGCTATATTGAACTTTTGCCACGATATACAGACAAAATGGTATGATATATTGAAGTTTAAAGTTTTGACTCCATATAAAGAATGATTGGTATGATATATTGAACTTTTGACTCAATATAAAGAAATAATGGTATGATATATATGAAGTTTTGACTCAATATAAAGACATTATGGTATGATATAATGGACGTTTGACTCAATATAACGACATAATGGTATGAAATATTGAACTTTTAACTCAATATAAAGACATAATGGTATTATATATTGAACGTTTGACTCAATATAAAGACATAATGGTATGATATAATGAACGTGTGTCTCAATATAGAGAGATAATGGTATGATATATTGATATTTCGACTCAATAAAATGACATCATGATATCATACAATGAAATGTTGACTTACTATAAAGACACCTGATATCATATATCGAAGGTTTGACTCAATATGAAGACGCCATGATATAATATATCGAACGTTTGACTCTATATAACGACACCATGATAGCATATACCGACAGTGTGACTTGATATAAAGAATAATAATATCATACATTGAAGTTTCGACTCAATATAACAATATAATGATATGATATATTGACATTTTGACTCGATATAAATACATCATGATCTCATATATTGACGTGTGTACTGCATAAAATACTTTATCGTCATATAAGACAGTCATGGCGTTCCATAACATTACTTTATAATTTCATTTACTATTAGATAATCATTGATGATAAAGCCTAGTGATATTTAAAAGAAAATTGTGTTTATTAAAGCAAGAATATTTACTAAAATGTAACGTAATCTATGTACACAAAAATAACACTCCTTGAACAACAATAATTAACAGAATCTCGGCATATGTTGTCGATATTTGCTCTTGCACATTGCATATCATTAGAAGTACACTAAATTCCCGGATAATTCAATTGCGCGCTCAATAACAAAAACGAAATTGAATGCGTCATACATTACTTCCCTTTGACCATATACTTAGGGGATAACCATGCTTTGCTTTTCGATTTGGAGCGGTATGTGGGAGGTTTTATGGTCTGTGAATCAGTTTTACGGCGACGCGTTAGACCATAAAACCTCACACATGCCGCTCCAAATCGAAAGGCAAAGCATGGTTATCCCCATTCTAATTCATCCAATATGCTCCCAAACGACTGCAACGTCGTAGCATATCACGAACATTGATATTTTGCAATACGTCAGCATGTTGTTGTCATCATCAATAACCGCCTTGAGATTAACGATACTTTTTCTAACAGGATTTCCCAGGATTTACGCCTAATTCAGGTGATTACCCATCAACAATACAGTGTATTATGTATTGTCATGTATTGCAATTCGTAAAGTTATAGGCTGGTACTGGCATATTGAGTTTGCATTTGAGCATTTTAGTAAATTCTTCTGTGTTTTCGGCGGGTGGGGTAATAGTTTTGGGAATTTGTTGAAGGACCATCCTGAAGTCATGTTTGTCAGTCATTGGTCTATTCTCTTTTCCGCTTTGGATTGTACAGGCCAATATGGCAGCATCATTAACCGAACATGTACCGAAAATGATTTGGGAAATATTTGGATTCCCCACCGCTGGCCATTGTTTACAAAAGCGCGTACGGACATTACGCAAACACGTCTTATTTGGAATTACTAAATGTGTGAACTACTTTCGGCAAGGGAGATAATCAATATCACGCGAACTATTTTCATACGAGCCAAGCGGATTGTTCTGTTTATTAGTATATATAGTTTTAATCTATCTCCTGTGATATATAATGATACATTACTTCGATATGTTATGTGTACTAATACATGTTGTTTCAATAGCGTATCTCTGTAAAAGTATCGGTGTAGATGGAGTTGCAAAATAATTTAATAATTATTACGTTCAAATGGTTGCGTAATACTGATAGCACTTCTGTATCAATGTAATCGTCGTAAATGGCGCAATAGTTGTGAGGTTAAGGTCGCCGACTTGTATGATTTAATTACCGATTCCCGAAGGGGTCGGGGCTTCTAACCTCGACTTGGTATATACTTTTTTCTCCATATATATTATTTTTGTGATTTTAATATATTCACAATTTTATGATTTTAATAAAAATAGTTATAAATATGTTTTTTTCAGTTTGAGGTACTGTCTATACCATATAATTTTTTACTGTCCCAAAATCTATTTTTTTGGCTGTCACAATTAATTAATTTTCGGAAAGCAAACATTTTTTTATGAACTTGAAATAATGATTGTCCTCCATCTGATCACAACACTGTTGGAACTGCGCATGTGGCTACCACGACCAGAATTCACAGTAGAATTCGGCGTCTATTTATAAAATTATTATTTTTTATTTTATTTGAATTCCGCGTGAGCGCTGAATTTTGTGTCAACACCATTTACAGAAAATATTGGTGATTTTCTAAACGAATATCGGAGAAATGCGGCTATATATTTTGTGTCAATTTTCAACACCATTTACGGAACAAAAATACTGATTTTTTAAAACAATATCGGCACAACTAAATACGGTGATAGAATTTTTGTCGACTTTTCAACACCATTTACGGAAATTATTACTGATTTTCTAAAAACAATATCGGCGAAGGTGTACTGAACTACTTTTTTTTTTAATAACCAGCCGTCTAATAGATCTGTGTATAATCGAGAGTATATCGTTAATTGTCATGTTGTCTCCGACAGTGAGGTGTTGCGGCACACATCAAAACGACACGTCAATTTCAAAACATTGACTAAGGGTCAGTCAACATTTACAGCTGTGTGGTGTCATCAGATCAACACCTCGTCACACACGACTGCGCATTATCGATTTTTTTCCACACAAAGCGACGTGTATTTAGAATGTGATTTGTACAGTGATCTTAGAACTGTATTGTTCGATAAAGCTTGCAACATTGTTCCGGATTTCTTGAACTTGTGTGATATCGATAAGTTTGTAATCTTATTTGCTAATAGTGATATCATGAAAGAATGTGCCAAAACTTGTTTCAATATTTTAAAAAGAAGGTGTGGTTTTCTTTATAGATGATCAATATACCGTACGTTAGGTCTTATTCATTTAACCATGTCTTATAGTGTAGATATTGTACTATATTCATGAATGATTGTGTCTATGTTTATCATGTGTTTTAGTGTACGGGTACGTCATAGTCATGATACGCGCAGTAGGTTGCATGTAGTTTGTGCATGTGCGTTATAGCATGTATCAGATGCTCGTGTCACGAACACGTTAGATAACTGTATGTACATATTACCCATGTATTCATATTCATGTTTTATGAGGCAAAACACATGTTTTATAGTGAGTGTAGTCTCTTGTAATTCTTATAGAATGGCGATGTACTAGTTTACTGTGTCTATATTGTATTATCTTACAACTAGATCTGTGTAATGTGTCGGGTGTAGCCAAAGACCATACATAAATTCGTAATTAGTCACAGATGTAGCCTTGAAATATAATCGATTTCCTTACATTATGTCCGCAAGTTGACAGATATTTCAGAGCAGACGTCATCGTAATTTGCCGTTATTTATTTCCAAAATTAGCCGTATATTCTGTAAATGGCGTTGAAAGTTGACACTAAATTAAGACCAGATCAGTACGTTAAATCGCTATAGACGACAACTGACGATCCCATGAGGGAGAGTAATACCGTTTACGCGTATCCAATGTTAAATATACATCGTTATTTTTTTATGACTTTTACCGAGAAATTCAAACCGTTTCTATTATTGGGGAACATAATATCATGATTAGCATACCATTTCACTAAGCTGGGGCTACTCAGGGAATGGGATCACACGGTCTATTGTTTACACTGGATTAATGGCGGCCCCCATGAGGTATCAGATAAATCTTATTTTTCAATAATACGACTGTGGTTTCTTCCTTTTAGTGATGACCATGTTCCAGCTGTTAACACTTATTTAGCAGCATTACTTATGTAGTTAGTGTGAACATTCTGCAGAGAAATTTGAATTGGACGGAATCGAGCGTTGTTTAAACTTAGGTTCATATGCACAGGCCAAAATATGAACTGAAAATGGCGCTTTGTGTGACAGAAATCCGTACGCTGACAAATAAAAACAATATTTTGTTATAAATATCACATATAGCGAAACAGCGGTAGCATCTACTGTTTTAATAATATGCATACATATTGTAATTAATGTTTAATAGTGATATACTTATGAATAATATTACGATACTATGGTTTATACTCCAGCACTATTTGTTAAGGTTGTGTGATTTGACTCAATATAAGCTGCATTAATTAATACTTATATTCATGCGCTTCGTGAGAACATTAATACATTTAAAATATACAAATATTACTTAAAGGGGTACCGATATGATACATTTTAATAACATAAATATTGAAAATACACATTACAATCGCTTACAACATAAGTTATTGATCGAAACTAGTCACTGCATCGTGACCTATTTGACCGCATTACCTATTGCGCGGGTACCTCATCATACCCCCTGTTTACATAGGTAACTGGGGTTATGGTGAGGTACGCTCGCTAATACAATGTTTGCGTAATGGATACATGAATATGTCAAGTTGTAAAACACACGGACTGGTAAAACGGAGATTTTATATGCTGTGATTTTTTCATATTTTATAGGCTGTGATTTCAATTTAACCAATCAGATGCGTGCTTTCCATTTTCGGTGCATTATAATGTAAATTTACCTATAGTATTGAACAAATTAAAACATATTTATCAATATACGTTTCCCATTCAAATTACGAGCAAAACACAATTATGTCTATAATAAATATCCTTAATTGGAATAGTATACAATAATTCCCCGTATAGAGCAATTAATCGGTGGAACACTAACATACAATAACTTAAAAAGGGACATGTTAGTTTGCGTGTAAATAAGTCGTGGGAAATGATTTAACAAATTCAAAAAATATCTAAATGACATTTGGCGCTTCTAATGTAATTTTAGAAAGCTAAATCCGACGCGTAGCCCAGACCCATGCGACATCAAACCCATCGCATGACACCCGATACCAGAAATACGAATATCTAAAATATTCGCGTCTCCAACATCGGGCCGCATGTGGTAAACCAGGAGAGCGATAGATGTCGCTACCATATAAAGTACAACAAAAACACCTTCAACCTGATACCATAAACAGGATTGTTCGCGTTTCTAGTATCATGTTGAACAGATTGAAGACGTCCGAATCAAAACACCAATTCACATGTTACATTTCTCATTACACCCATGTGGGAAGTTCGTTCCCAGTCTTGTTATCCAATTTTCTTCCGTGAGAAAACGAAATATGCGTCCTTCGCTGTACAGCTTCTGGAGGACTGCGACACCCACGTCATGATCACCGTGGCCCAAGAAGTGTGGCAGTATCGGCTTGTTTTCATTTTGCAAACGCACATAGCGAAGCTGTTCGTCCGTGCGTTGGGCATCAGACTTATCGGTATAACTTAGCTGCACGTGTTCCGCTTTATATGCAACAGGTTGCACTATACGCTATGTACACCACGCTTCACAGTACAAATGTGCGCAATAGCATTTACACTTCGCGCACTAAACTATATAAACGAGATGGCCGCGGCTCGCATGTCGAGCCCGTTGAGGCATTTGATGATCTCAGAGTCTATTTATTTGAAGTTTGAATTAAGGTTGTGGATATATAGATAAGGTATCTAAAAGCTTTAACGCAACTTTTTTAAAGTCATGTAACCTTGATCTTATGCATGCATGGGCTATATATTGAAAATATGGATGATAATAAAGAATTACTTGAAGTTTGAAGTAAATCGAAGTAAGTGTTGTGGAGATATAAGGTAGTATATGTAACAACTGTAACACAAAGTCATTTGACATTGACCTTGGGTATGTGGACAACATGGGCATGCTATAGAATGAACATATTGATCATGAAAAGGATGTATTGCAAGTTTGAAGTGAATTGGAGAACGATTGTGGAGATATAAAGTACATAAAAACTTTTTAACGCAGATTTTATAATAACGCAAACTTCTAAGTCATTTGGCCTTGACTTTGGGGCACAGTGGCCGCATGAGTGAGAAACCGAATAAATATATGGATGATGACCAATACGCATACGAAGTTTCAAGCAAATCTGACTTACGGTTACAGTGATAGTAGGTATGTAAAAAGTTTAACGCAAATTTGGACAAAAACTTTAAGTCATTTGACTTGACCTTTGGGCACAGGGGCAGCATGAGTGAGACACATAATGAATACATGGATGACGACCAATAAGCATACGAAGTTTCAAGCAAATCTGACTTATGGTTACAATGATAGTAGGTATGTGAAAACTTTAACGTCATGGACGGACGTACGCACGGACACCCGGACGTCATTGTGATCACTATGTCTCGCTTTCCGCTAGCGGGCTCGACAAAAGCCTGCAGGGTGTTGACTTCAGACTTTACTATAGTGTTATTGAGAGACAATTCTACGATATGACACAAAACTAAACTTACCTAATAAAGTGTGTAATAGCAAATTGTTTATGTCAGTCTCCACGAAGTAGAGTAAACAAAGAACGCACATCACGCGCACATTTGGAAATACTACGTATACTCTGTCATACCTCTATGTAATGCAGTGTAATGGAATGTAATTAGAGCTATGTACTCAGAATTACGGCTTAACAATGAAATAATGTTTAAATTATAAAACAATCCCTTCTCGGTAACAGCCAAGTTTGTATATCCCGAATGGACAACTTCCTCTATATTTAACCTCCCTATAACAGCCACCTCTCTACAACAACCAATTTGTACGTTCCCATTGGTGCCTTCTTTTCTGAAGTATAGAGAAGTGACAGCCGTGTTTCGTGAACACTTGCTCCGAAACCCAACCATTGATCAAACGGATATAGTTGTCGAAATGGCAAATGGGCCATTACAACTTGTTTCTGACCGAGACGACAAATAAATATTATGATCATGGTATGCTAATTATGCATTCTCTTTGTTTCCTATTTAACATACTGTACAGCCCCACAAATCGTCAAATTGCCCCTTTAACAGTCAGTGTCTATTTTCATTGCATACATGTATGTACATGTGCGGCGCGTCAGTCTTATGCCATACCCCTAATTATATTGTTCCTTAGGGAATATTTCCTTTTGTTTTAAAACAATAGACAAATGGGTCAAATGTGACTCCATCCGTTCATCCGTCCGTCCGTCAATCAGTCAATTAATAACATTAACCGCCCTGTGTTTCTTTATTTTACTTTTACCAGACTGAAGAAAATAGGAAACGTCGACAAGACCCTAGTGTGCACGGGTGATCGCCATTTCATTCCCGGTCGGAGTATCTTCGCGGAGATGGTTCGGTGCCTGGAGATTTCCGGGGTGGTTATCGCCCTTGTTTCCAATAGCTACTGCGCAAGTGCTTGGTGCCGGGAAGAGCTGGAGCAGGCCAGGGCAATGGAAAAGCCGGTGATCCTAATGTTCACCGAGGAGGTTGACGAGGACTTGATGCCGCGGGTTCTACACGAGCTTTTCCGTCGTTATGTGAGGGTGCAGGTGAGGTTGGAGGACGGGCTGTTGAACATTCAACCATCTTGGGATGAAGTGTGCGAGTGTATATTTACTATGATTTAGACACTACGCGAGGTTGTAGGTACTGTTTGGACGGGCAACTGAATATTTAATCATGATGCCATAACTTCATGTGTGGGGACATTTGCGAGACACTCATGTGACAACGAACATGACCTTGCCCATTTTGAATTCACATGTCGCTGTAACACGTAGCTATGTTTACAGTCAAGTATGTCAATGAGGCAAACATAATGTCTACAGTTATAATATGTATACTAGTGTCAGTAAGGTATTAAAACCTGTTTTCCCTTACTTGGAACCAAATTTATTCTATACACCGTTTTATTCATGTATACGGATGTGTGTATTTTTTATTTAGGTAAATAACAATAAAACACATCTAAATGTTCTCGTTTTCTTTTTCTAAAAAAGAAAACAATGAGGAAAAAGAACAGACAATTTCAACGGGAAAACAATATGTGATAACTGTTCATTGCATTACTTAATATGTCACTGTAGGTTTCAAACATACTTCATTTTACGCGGATTGGTCTGCATTTTGGTTCCTTCAACACACAAATCACAGGCTCCGGTGCTCCAGATCAGTAATTGGAATTTCGTACTTACTTCTTGGGTGGTAGGTGGGAGAGTAGTATATAAGAGTCATAATGATACAAGTTTATATGGAAGCCACACACTACGTGTGGTGGCTTCCACACGAAACTTGTAATCATTATGACTCTTATATACTACTACCGCGAGACCATATATTTATGACATGAGAAGATACACCCTATTAGAGATAAAAATCCCTATGTTATACTCAGTATATATATAACATAATGGTTCTAGTTAAGTGTGCATGGTTGAAGACAGGTAGTCACGAGAGATGTTTTCGCACCGGTATTTACGAATATTGCAAACATCACCGTGCATGGATGCGAAGAGGTTCCGTTTCGCCTCGCCCATGTCGACATTGTGGGGTAGGGACCAAAGCCGAGTCACTGCTATGTCCACCATGCGGTGGCACTCAGGCTACTCATCGAATGGTTAACAAGGGATTACGTGCTCGCAAGTATTATCCTTTAGTAATAATTCAAATCGGAAAGTCAGTTAGAAAGATAGAATCGATCTAATAAGTCACGGTGTTTCTACAGCATTAAAACACTGTAAAAAACATTATCAAACTAATTTTATAAAATTGAACAGAAAAAACAAGTACCAATATAAAAGAGAAAATGGATAATTCAATACAATTTGAATTGCAAATTTTTAATGACTGTGTTGAAGAAGTTTACGAAGAATACGGGGGTTATAATCCTGTATATAAATTCTATAAAAATGAGAAATACTAGGCGATATCGAATATATGAAATACCAGCGTAATTTATTACGCTCCGATAAAAACGTTACATTTCCAATATTATACCGGCAATTATGTCAACTATACAAGAGGCAAATACGAACATTAAGACAGATAATGCGTATCGGATATGAAACTAAGGCGTATTATATAAAACTATTACCCAACGATTCGTTTACGAACGTACATTTCTACGATATCACTTATAAATTTATGTTGTAATCACAACACCAAGCAGACGACAATGTTTCACTTACACGTGTTATAAACACGCAAATTATGTGTCCTACCTTACACGTATATTAAGTGTCCATTTTATAGAGAGATTACACGATTACGTCTTCCGGGATGAAAATAAACACACTGTAATATATACTACACACACGTGGGTGTGTATTACACAACCCGCTATCGATATTCCGGAATGAAACATAAACACACTGTAATATATACTACACACACGTGGGTGTGTATTACACAACCCGCTATCGATATTCCGGAAGTATTTCTTACATTGTGATTGGTTGGCATGTTTTTTATTTTTTTAATTTTACTTTTAATAATTTAGAACGTTATAACCTATATTATTAAATAAAAAAACGAACTTGTTATATATAAAACAAATAAAAATAAACGAGTAAATATTTGGTATTGCACAACACGGTTTTAGCTTCATATATGTAAAATTAACAACAATAATTTGTCTTGGGGGACGCCCCTTGACGAAAAATGAGCGCTCAGTGCTTCCGTGCAGGCACTTCCAAGGTTGCCTAGACTTTCGACACTGGTTCCTAGATCAGCCGATAGATGGGGGTGTGCTGTACAGGCAGCTATTACATCCGGCTAGCCACAACATGAGACGAGCAAGACAAAGATAAGAACAGAGAAGGTGGCTAGCCGGTTGGGCCCAGAAGGGTTTTGCTGGCGTGGTTTCGAGCCTCGGTAGGACCTAAACTTTTTTTTTTTAAATTATTAATAATTTTCTTAATTAATTCTTTAGAATTATCAAAATTATTAATTAATAAATTGTTTACTGCACCAATATAATTAAAATTAATTATTTTATAAAATATCACAATGGTGCTATAACATTTCTTCCGACTTTATTTCCAAGTTTTTCCCTAAATTTATCCCAATCAGTACACTCAATCTTGGGCATGGTGGCGCGCGCTTTGATTCTTATATCATTTTTTTAATTGTTCATATCTCCCCATTTCTTCTACCACGGATTCAAACTCTAAATTGGATATTTTCTTATCGGCCAACGCTTTGGACACCATAACGTCGATGGTATTTTTCTTAGACCTGGCGAGAACAGATATTCTATCATGTTTTCTACATTTTTTCTCGAGTTTTCCACCCGACGCCCTAATTACCATACACAACAACCCAGAAACGGCCGACACCGCACATAAAATCCCCGCTACAGGAACCGTTATAATGGTGGATATAGTTGCAGCTGTCCTCGCCCCACACAACACAGAAACACTCGCCAGAGCTGTGCTAGATACTTCAGCCATGTTCACCGCGCGCCTATATTTTTTAGCGTTTCTTTTTCTATTTGTATATTCTCTAACTAAAATATCCTGCACAGCGACGATATTATTCAACCTAAAATCTGAACTTCTTTCGTTAATTGTACACAGTGTTGATGGAGTGGTATTGACAATTGGAAGCGTTGATTCGTTCATATTTAAATTTTACAAATTTATTTCAATATATTAGTATTTACAAAATAAGTTCAATTAACAACGAGACAATAGTGGAAGAACTCTCTGGGTCACCGATTTTCGTAACAAAGTTAATAACACTACCTTTGGAAAGCCTAATTCGATCATAACCGGAGAACGAAACCACCGTCGAACTATCTCCAGAGATTTTAGTGACTCCAAACCCCGTTCTTCCCCATCTACTACAATATTTATCGCGACCGCGCCCACAGGTTTACCACTACCATTAACCGAGCAGACCGCCATTTGGATAACTTCACCTGCGGCTGTCATAGTGTATCCCCCACATTTATTACTCGCTTTGGCACCGAACGAATATTCATAGTGCCCCTCAACCAACGGGCCCCGCTTCTCAGCCCAAACTGTTATGGCACGTTTTAGCGTTTTCATTGTTCGCACTATTCCGGCAAGCGCACTGTTTGCGTTATATGCCTCAGTACGAATATTATAAGAGGCCTCCTCAAGAGCTTTGGTCGCGGCTATACGATCATGTTTCAGTTTATCGGAAACTTTCGGTATTTTTTTCGTCTAGTTCGGTAAGTGTCTTTGCTTCTCTGTTGAGAGAGTCCTCTAAGCGCAACGCATCATAAGCCTCCGTAATGGTCGCCTGGTGGCCTTTTTAGGGCTTTCTCAACACCCGACCGGGCCTCTTTTTGAAATTCGTTATTTTTATTTTTTCCGTCTAGTTTCACCAACCGCCGCTTCTCTGAGAGAGTCCTCTGAGCGCAACACCCTATAAGCCTCCGTAAGGTCCGCCTGGTGGTCTTCTCGGGCTTTCTCAATACCCGTTCTGACCCCCTCAACCCCCAACCGGGCCTCTTTTCGAAATTTGGTTATTTTTTTCGTCTAGTTCGGTAAGTGCCGCTTCTCTGTTGAGAGAGTCCTCTGAGCGCAACGCCCCATAAGCCTCCGCAATGGCCTCCTTGTGGTCTTCTCGGACCATCTCAACCCCGACCGGGTCTCTTTCAGAAATTCGGCTATTTTCCCGTCTAGTTCAGTAAGTGTCGCTTCTCTGTTGAGAGAGTCCTCTAAGCGCAACGCATCATAAGCCTCCGCAAGGGCCTCCGCAAGGTTCGACTGGTGGTCTTCTCGGACTTTATCGATACCCGACCGGGTTTCTTTTCGAAATTTTGATATTTTTTTATCTAGTTCGGCAACCGCCGCTTCTCTGACGAGAGAGTCCTCTGACCACAACACCTCATAAGCTTCCGTAAGGTCCGCCTGGTGGTCTTCTCGGGCTTTCTCAATACCCGACGTGGCCTCTTTTCGAAATTTGGTTATATTTTTATCTAGTTCGGTAAGTGCCGCATCTCTAATGAGAGAGTCCTCTGAGCGCAACGCATCATAAGCCTCCGTAATGGTCGCCTGGTGGCCTTTTAGGGCTTTCTCAACACCCGACCGGGCCTCTTTTTGAAATTCGGTTATTTTCCCGTCTAGTTCAGCAACCGCCGCTTCTCTGATGAGAGAGTCCTCTGAGCGCAACACCTCATAAGCCTTCGCAAGGGCTGCCTGGTGGTCTTCTCGGGCTTTCTCAACACCCGACCGGGCCTCTTCTTGAAATTCGGTTAGTTTTTCCGTCTAGTTCACCAACCGCCGCTTCTCTGAGAGAGTCCTCTGAGCGCAACACCCTATAAGTCCGTAAGTCCGCCTGGTGGTCTTCTTCTAATACCGTTCACCCCTCAACCCCCAACCGGGCCTCTTTTCCTGAAATTTGGTTATTTTTTCGTCTAGTTCGGTAAGTGCCGCTTCTCTGTTGAGAGAGTCCTCTGAGCGCAACGCCCCATAAGCCTCCGCAATGGCCTCCTTGTGGTCTTCTCGGACCCCTCAAACCCCCGACCGGGTCTCTTTCAGAAATTCGGCTATTTTCCCGTCTAGTTCAGTAAGTGTCGCTTCTCTTGAGAGAGTCCTCTAAGCGCAACGTATCAAACCTCCGTAAGGGCCGCCTGTGTCTTCTCGGACTTTATCAATATCCGACCTGCTCTCTTTTCGAAATTTCGTTATTTTTTTACCTAGTTCGTTTAGTTCCGTTTCTCTGATGAGAGAGTCCTCTGAGCGCAACACCTCATAAGCCGCCTGATCTTTCTCAATATCCGTTCGGACTCCCTCAATTTGTGCAGTCGCCGTCAGCACTTCTACTCTAACATCTGATATACTCCTGTGAATCCCGTTTGTGACCTTCGATATGGTTTTATTGATCAGGGCCTTGGTTTTTCCAGTAGTTAAAAAGTAAAAAATCTCCCTCTGTCGGGATGAATCCACCACCTTCTGCCGGTTCCAAATTCTTTGAATTTGTCACCCAATCGGAAGAACTACCTGGTCCGTATATACTCATAATAAAATTAATTATAATATTGGGCACCTATACTCAATTGGAAATTTCGAGAACTACCGAAATCGGGTAATCGTTTTTCAACTTTCTCGCTTGATCATCGAGAATAGAGACCGTAAATTCGTGGATATGTCCCGATTCCAAAACTTTCATCTCGGGGTGTGGGAAGTCTAAGGTCACAGTCTCGCCATAGAAACAGTCGCTGCTTGCACGGTTTTCAGTAATGTGCTGGGAGTGCCGTCTACCGTGTTGTACGATGTGTTCACCCGATCCAGGTGCACCCTGAGAGTTTTCGTGAAGGCGAAGTCCACCGGGTTATCACCGACGTACTCACCCGGGGTAAACACTCCTTTGTTTGAGGAGTATGTCTCTCTAAAACCGAGTTGAATACCCAACCCCGGGGAGACAACTACCGCATTATCACTGCTGATGGTCATTGTTGCGAGCCCGATAGCATTCGATACTGTGAGGTTGATTATACCGTCAAGCTCTGAGTTGACAAAATCTTTGAGCTGTCTTATTCCCCACAGTCCGTGAGGCAGCTTTACACCTAATTGTTGTCCATCCTTCACATAGTAAAACCCTTCGCTCTTCCCCACATTCTGCCACCCGACCGTGAAGGTGATTGATATGAGGCCCACCCGGCGTTTTCCGCAGCAGTTGTCGATTGATTTTTGAAGTTCACAACTTCCTTTTTAAACATTAGTGATAGTAGCAAACATAATAATATCTTTCAATGGATACAAAAGCATTTAGCTTTAACTCTAATGCAAAGTACGCGGTCGGAGGTAAATACACGCAAAAAGACGTTGTTAACCTTGTACACCCAACCGTAACGGTTAGACCGGACAGTGGATTTGCCACCAATTTCCCTAACACGTTTGAGAAATATAGGCTGCCCAAGATTACTACGATGGAGGCGGTAAATGGGTGGAAAGCCACACCGATGCAGTTTTGGCAGAACCAGCTAAATTTTGCTGTATGGTGCGCAACAGCCGGGTGTGGAGTTTCACATAAAGACCATCTAACATCCAAGAATATCATGCTCCGAAGTGTCTACAACTTTCACACGTATTATACTATTAGGAGGATTCTCAAAGAACTAGGTATTTCTCTACCTCAAGACGACGCCTGGGATCCCATTTCCAACGCATACGACCGTATGGCGTTTGAAAGACTGTGTAACGAATTTAACGTTTCAAAAGACGCGGACTGGAGGCAGAAAGCATTTCCTACCACCACCGACCTCGGGGACGTTCTCATTCGGGGCCAGTCCGGGAATTGGACGCAGACTGATTTTAGACACGATTACTCCGGTGACCACATCGTGAGTCGGAACGCCGGGAATTTTGACCCCGCGACTATGATTTTCGGGCCAGAAGTGTCTGGAGGTCGGCACTGTGGCGTGTTTTCTTGTAAAATGTTACCTCCGAAACTGGCTCACGTCGATTACATACAGCAGGCTGCTGAGGTTCAGAACGCGTGGACCACATTTATGTTAGATAAGGGTCTAGGGTTCACGCAGGCCGGGGTTACTCGCGTCAACGAATCTATTCGCACGTACGTCTGGGCCATCCTCGGCGCACAGAAGCAAACTCGCAGTTCTATACTGGGCACGGGAACGGCGTTTGATGCACAAAAACAGTTATTGGCACTTGTCGAGGACGCCATCTCAGCTAAGGTGGACCAGGAGAAGGCGATCCAGAATTATCAAGACGTTTTGCAGACTGCCAGCACCCCAGTGGACTATGTATTTGGAATAGGTCTTTATATGGCGCCGAGCAATATGATACTACGAGACGACCCGGTTGATGGTTACAATAATCAGATCGTAATCGCCACCGCCAATCAAAAAATCGGTCACAACGGTAACGTGAACACGGATATCATCAAGCGCACACCAAAATGATCGGGCGCGGAGTTGTAAATTCAAATAAATTTGAAAAAGATTTCATAAAACCCCCAAAACACAAAATGGATACACATCCCTCAACACAATCGAACCCAGTACCCCCAATTCGTAAATTTGATGCACCATCGAGTTCCATCAACAATGTTGAAACACCAATCGAGATTGGAAGCACAACACACGAGGAGGAGAAATTAGCGCTCGTCGTCGCCCTCGTGGCGATCGGACTATTTACGCTTTGGTTTTAGGAACTCTCTGGCGAAGAATAGTAGGAGACCGGCGATTGCGACGATTAAAGCCCAAGTATTTTTGGCTAGCCATCCGGCCGTTTTTGATAATATAGATAGCAAGTAAGAAACGATACTTCCGATCAGTCCAGGTAGTGCGGCAGCCGCCTTTTCGGCTAATTTAGCCAGGAGACTGGCGAGGGCTTTTAGTTGTTTTTTTACCCACTCCTTGGCTCCGCCTGATGGCGCGGGTGCTGGTGCGGGTGCTGGTGCTGGCGCGGGTGGTGGCGCCGCACCACCAGAGAAAGCTAGAACTATGGTTGATATAGTCATGCTGATAGCAACGAGGATGCTTGCTATCGTGATGCCCTGTTCTCTGAACATAGTGCGAAGACGCTCACCGAGTGTCGTCTCCTCGTGCAGGACCCTCGAGATTGTTTCGCGGATCCGACTTATTTGGGTGCGGAGAGCCTCACGGTTAGTCGATGCAGCCTGCAAGCGAGCTTCTCTTTCGTCCCGCAATGACCGCAGGCGTTCGGTGATCCGCTCGGTAGATTCTCTATCGTCACCAGCTTCCTCCAGTTTTCTTTCTTCTAGCGCGATATGTTCATCCAGCGACGAGAGTTTGGCGAGGTTAAGGACCAGTTCGCCCCGGACCGTTTGCATAACCTTATCGAGGCCCCGGAGTTCACGAAGAGGTAACGGTGGGTCATCGTTAGACCCTTGTTCGAGGTTGAGTATTTCGTTTTCGCTGAACGTGGTCTCCACCGCGTTAATAACGTCGGTGGCCACTTGAGGGACCTCGCTGAGCTCGCTGAGCTCGCTGAGCTCGCTGAGCTCGATAGAAACTGTCGAGTCGTCCATCTTATCTTTTAGGTTGTTTACGGCCCTTACAGCTGCGGCACTCAAAACAATCTTCGTATTCTTCTTCCAATCTACGAATCCGAGCTCGTTCCTTACGAGTTGGCCACCGCCCGGGTTTCCGGTACCCAGCGCTAGGGGTTTACCGGTCCTCGTGTTGATGATTGGGATATTTGATGCTGCTTTTAGTCGCAATCTACCGTTCAGATCAAATTTGAACTTGGAGTAGTCGCGACCGACAGATGGGACCAGACCTTTTTCTGCCAAACTGTTGTAGTAGTCGTTTACAGCTCCCTCGAGTAATTCCCGACTTTGACTAGTAGTAGCGCCACCTAATTCCCCCGATTGGATTGGAACTGGAGGCTGTATCAAGGGCGTTTCGTCATTATAATCATCTATGTCATCATCATCGCGGAAATCGTCTCTGCCGATTTCATCCATGTTAATATCGTAATCATCCATCTTTATAACTTTCTTAAAATTAATTATGTATTAAAGACAAAACCATAAGGGTTTAATATAGTTTCACTAAATTATGTCTTCGAGTCAATACGGTCGCAAACTCAATCCATACCGCAGACTGCGTGAGCCCCTCGGGGCAAAAGGCGTGAGACAGAGTGTCGTTATTACGAACAACCCATCGACGATCGACCAGAACCAGCAGCTCTTGGTCCGCTTCCCCAACCTCGGAGCTAACGACGTCATTGTGCCGGTACTGTTCGCCTCGCTTTCACTATTTCGCTGACGTCGACGGACGAGGACCGAACCATCGTTCAGAACCTTGGTCGCGCCATCGTGAAGAAGACCATGATAAAGATTTCTGGTAATGAGGTGATGTCGATCGACGACAGCGACGTCTACCATTGTTATCAGGACCTATGGAAGACGGCGCAAGAGCGCGAAAACGCTGTCTATCAGGGTATTGACACCAGCAAAAATAAGAACGTAACCAAACTTAGAATCGGGGCTGGTAACAAGGTAGATAACAACGCGAGTAGACAATGCGGTCGCGGGCGCTTACGGCAACCGCTTCTACATCCCGCTCGACTTCGAGTTGCTGGAGAGTCACATGCCCTACTATCAGAGCGCTTTGGCTGACCGCCTCGAATACGAACTAACGTTTCAACGACTACGGTCGAGTTCTCATAACCAGCGACATGTTATCGACGTAATACGATCGATAATATTTCGCTGGAGTACGACATGGTCACGAGCCCGAAACTCGCGCGATTGATCAGAACCCAGTACGCGGGCGCGTTGCCATACTTTACGACCGAGTTCTTCGCCATCGCAAGATGACGAAAGACAAAGGCGACACATTGTGGAATATTAACGTCAACGTACCCGCCCGCTCTATGAAAGGTATACTGATGTTGTTCGAGGATGCTCAGTTCGCGTTCGGTGCTAGAAAAACCGACAAATTCTATAACCCCAAAATCACGAAGGTAGAGGTGACGATCGAGGGAGTTCCCAATCAACTCTACAGCGCTGGTCTTCGCGCGCACCAGCAGTGGGACGAAGTAAGAAAGCAGTTTGCTGCCGGCTCTAAGCGCTCTTCGGAGGTTGCAGCGGTTGCCAAAGACCTGCATCTCTCGGCCGTCTCCCTCGCAGAGTTCCTGAATACCAAATACGCGTTATGGCTAGACATGCGAGCCAGCGACGACGACCAAATACACGGCAGCGGACGCCAAGTTAGAACGCTAGCGAGGGTGTGACGATCCAGATAACCAAAGAGGCGGACGGAGCCGGGCCATTGAACGTGTACTTATATATAATTACAGACGCACAACTCAACATCGAAGATGGCCGATACTACGTCTCAGCACTCTACTAAATCTAACGATTTATTAATTAATTTTAAGAAAATTAGCAATCATTCTAACGATTTATTAATTAATAAATTTGATAATTCTAAAGAATTAATTAAGAAAATTAGCAATCAATACCAATTCACGATTGGAGATGCCCACTCTGCCATAATATGTGGGCAGACAGGATGTGGAAAAACGGTTTTCATCCTAGACTTGCTCGAGGGCTCCTACAGCGATGCCTTTCGTCATATTGTGATCCTGTGTCCCACTGTGCTGCACAACGATACTTATCAGCGGCGAACGTGGATGTGGACCCAGAGGTATACGTTATTGACCCCGGTGATAGGCTTCACGATTGGTTGCGTGGTTTATACCAAAAATTCCAGGGTGAGCCCACCCTATACGTGATTGACGATTGCTCGGCCAAGGCGGCGATGACCAAAATGAAGGACATGCTCTCCGAGCTCGCATTTTCTGGCCGCCATGCTAGGCAAAGCGTATGGATATCCACTCAAAAGTACAACGCCGTCCTCAAGGATCTGCGCGAGAAAACGAAATGGGTCGCCCTCTTTCACTGCAAGGACCGAGACTCATTCGATGACTGTCTTCGAGAGAATGACGTTATCCCAACGCGCGAGGAGCGCCTGGAGGTTCGACAGATGCTTTCGGAAACTAAGCACGCCAAGCTTTTGCTAAAGACTGATCAACCAACTACTTACGAAGTTATCAATTAATTTTATAATTAATTAGCAATTACTGAACAAATGCTGAACAATGCTGAACAATGCTTAGCAATTGCTGAACAATGCTGAACAAATGCTTAACAAATGTTGAACAAATGCTGAACAATGGTTAACAATGTTAACAATTTGGTGCTCCGCTGCGAGCTTTGTTGCGAGCATAATGGTGATCATAAGTATCGGGTGGTGCGCTTTGCAATATGTTAAAGTGATGAGACTTGTTAGAATAGTTAAATTAATTTTAAGAAAAATGAACTGCGACGAACTTCTCGATCAGCTAATAGAAGAAACCTCAACTCCGACTGTCAACATAGATAATGATCCGACAGAGCAATCGGAATCAACTCCAACGGCGGTTGGTATTGGGTTGGAGTGCAACGACTCCGAATGAAAATGAAAATGCGTCGCGACGAGAGCGGCTAGCTGCGCTGGTTGCTGGGGGACAATTGGAGCATTATCTCGGTAGGCGTCTCTCAGTTTTTCAGGTGGATAAGATGTCAGATGCGGAGATCGATAAAATGTATGCGCGATACGAATCCAAATTGGGTTGGGAGCGGAGATGACAAAAACTCTCGGATCGGCGGCTATTCATTTGTATGCAACCGCCGTTAGTATACTTCTCCCTATACCAAACACCGCGGGATTGATTGACGATCTAGAGACTGACCCTTTTATAGGTCACACTCTTAGAACAGCCTGCTGCTCAATTTATCACAAGTTTGGAATGTACTTAGCTCCGCTGACAACCGCGTTGACCACGGGTAAACACTGTCAATTTGGACATATATGCCCACGAACTATAAGCCCTGAAAATGATGACACAAGACACACCCGCGAGAGTGACGGAGTTGAACCCGATTGCTCCAACCCAATCGAACCCAACTCCGCCACTGGATGACATACCGCAAATAAAAAATCAAACAAAAGACAGGCAGCTGGGCGGGCGGCGGCTGCCACCCGAAAAGTTAAACAAGATAAAATACTCGCCGAGCTTCGAGAGGCTAAAACAGTCGTTGCAATCGGGGACGGAGACAGCACATCTGAAGACAGAGTTGAGTACAACAACACCAATTCACGAATTGGAAGCACACTCAACACCCAATCGAGGTTGGGCGAATCCGATTGAACCCAAATTCGTGAATTGGAGTTGGGGTTGTTGGTGGTGGTCTGGCAGTTGTTGGTGCCTTGTGCGTGTGGAAATACCCCCTATTATCGAAAAAACAACCAGCCAGTGTTCAGAAGAAGTTACGAAACACCAATCGCGATTGGATGCGCCCCATTTAAACATTGATCGCGACCCCTTTTATATGCAATAATGGCTGAACAAGATGGTAAAATGTTAGTGAATGCGCTTTATCACGCCGTGGTGATATCGGGTTTCAGTATCGGGTATGCTCGACTATCAAAGATGGCCCTAGGAGGATCCGCTCCCAAATTGGACTTTACTGTGAGAGACGTAGGGCTCGCGACCTTAGATGTAGCGGCCGCAGTTTGGACCCGAGATTATCTACTTAAAGCTGGAATTCTACCAGTTAATATATGGAAATAAATGGCTTCAATCGCAATAATGATAGTTGGTGCGCTCGTAAACGCATTGGCGTTCAGCGGCAGCAACTTTCTATTCTTTAAACTACAAAACTCGAACGCGGATGAGGAGAGTAAGCGTCACGATTTATCTGTAGAACAACTCAATAGCGCAAAGGAAGCGTGGTCGAAAAAACGAACCGCCCATCTTGACTGGGTCAATGAAGAGCTTCGACGCGAAAATCACGCCGCACAAACTTTTCAGAACGTTGAAGAAGCCAACCGCGAGTACGCGCTGGCATATCCGCAGAAAAGTCTCGCGCCGCTGGATCGCGAGCCCCAACTTTCAGATTTCTATGTACCGTCAGAGCCCCAAAAAGACCGCGAGATCGCGTTCATCGTCGTGGGAATGGGTGTGGTGGGGCTCGTCGGCTATTATATTCAATCGAGATTTTAAATTAATTATTTTAAATAATAACTTTTTTTATAAATATATATATATAGAACGATGTCAGTTGACGAACTTTATTTTGCTATGATTGATGTAGGCTACACTGCCCTTAAACACCGCATGGTTGGTGCAAAGGGTATGATTCGTCTAGCCCGAGATTCTCTCGAGACGTGGCGGGAGGACGAAAAAGTGGCCACCCTTTTCGCAAAGCGGATGTTAGATTCCTCCACCAATCCTGGGGGATTATATTTTCCCAATTTCCTTCAGAACTTAACCCCCAATCGCGATTGTACTTCCAATAAAAGTTTATTATTATCGACGCAGTTACCGGACGATCTGGCGAGGGCATGTTGGAGATTGTCAGATATATTAGAATACATCGCATACGATGAACACGCGCAAACTTAATACCAGACTATCGGTTCGCCTAACGCGCAAGCTAGCGAACACGTACTATAGCCCCCGCGGCTACTGGAAGGGACTCGCTGCCATCATGAACCTCGCGGCGGCGACCAAGGTTTCAAAAAACGCTGTCAAGGAATGGCTCAAGAAGCAGGCCATCTGGCAGATCTATTTGTTTACCCGCGCCTCACAATATTCCGCGCCCGAAATTCGACGTGCCGGTACCGAACCAAGTTCACCAAGCGGATCTCCTGTTTCTCCCTCACGATCGCGTCGGTCGTAAGACGTACAAGTACTCGCTGACAGTCGTTGACGTAGCGAGTCGTTATAAGGGGGCTGAGCCGTTGGCCACTAATGAGTCTAAGGAGGTGACCGAGGCTCTCTCCCGAATATATAAGAGGAGTCCTCTCAAATGGCCGAATCTTCTCCAGGTCGATCCCGGCCGCGAGTTCATGGGCGCGGTCTCTCATCTATTGTCTAAGCACGAAGTTTCTGTCAGACGCGGCCGCGTCAACATCCACAGGGACCAGGGGATCGTGGAACGCTTCAATCGAACCCTGGCTGAGAGACTGTTCGGACACCAATACGCTAAAGAACTTGTAGACCCTCATTCGCGATCGACCGAGTGGGTGGCCAGACTGCCCGCCGTGGTCTCCGCACTGAACGGAGAGGTGACCAGATTGATAGGTAAGAAGCCCGTAGATGCTATCAAGTTTAAAAGGGTGACGAGCGAGCCCTCTGCCGTCTCGCGCGGGCGACCCGTTGGTTTAGAGGAGCAACGGCTTCCATCGGATATTGACGTCCGGTTACCTCTATCAACCGGGAGATGCTCGAAGGTGGTGGGCAGCCGCCGCGCGACTGATCCCGTGTGGTCTCTCAATGTATATCATCTAGATCGATATATTACCAAGCCCGATGAGCCCGTGCTCTACTATTTGGATGATGGGCCATCTCGAGGGTTTGTTCGCGAAGAACTTCTCGCGGTGCCTTCTGACACCCAGCTACCCCCGGATCGTCAGAGTCTTTAGTATTCTCTCTCAGAGTTCTTTTTTTTACCTATCCTATAGGCTCGGTGTGTAACCCGTCTTCCATCACTCTCCTCTTGTCTTAGTACGCCGAAAGTGTCCTAATTTTTTGTTGACAGGTACGTACTTCTCACCCCCTCCATTGAATCATTCGGAAATCCCCTGTTCTCCGCCATATCCCTACCCCCTTCGAGAGCACTCTTATACCTCCCCCAAGTGAGGTCGTTAGATTTCTTCGACATCTCCTTGGCCGAGTGCTTAAATTTTCCATCACCGCTCACGTAGTAAAACTTGCTACACAGAGCGATGGCTCTATCCCCTTCGAATTCCAGCTTGAACAGTCCCGGAGTTCTGTTGCTCCACACGTCCCACGCCAACCACTCGGTCTTCTCCTTATTAAACTTTCTCTTCATATTCTTTCTCACCACCGCCGCCAGCGTCTTCTCCGACAGCGCGAAGTACATGCTGTCAGTGTCCATCTGTATCAGTTCGAAATCTCCGCGATCCACGTACTTGTCCAAGAAATCGTAGTAGAACTCCAGCATCCGGAGCTTGGCCAACTGTAGACCGCTATGCCACACTGAAACGGTCTGTTGATCACCACTCGAGTCTCCTGCTCGATATCTCGTAAGCCTCCCCAATCTCCTCCAGGTCTTCGAACCACGCCGACCTCAGTGCCCGATCGACAGTCTTCTCATCCTTCGTATATGTGGTGTTCAGGTGTCTCTCTTGTGCCTCTATCAGCTTGCCACAACACGCGTTGCCAACCAGTTTGAATATATCCGCCAACACCGCCTTGCTCTTGTCGACGTCCCCCGTCCGTCTAGCAGCGGTGACCTCTTTAGCGAACCCATTGAAACGGTTTGCCGGGGCGTGTAGTCTATAACCCTATCGCACCGCCTTGACGATCAGACCGTGCTCCAGATACCACTTTAGCAGCGGGGAGTATATGATCATCTTCTTGGCGGACATTGCCCCCACGAGCTTTCTCTGTCCTTCGACTCTTTTCCTACCGGTCCCGGCCAGGTAGTCCTTCATGTGCTGCGGAACCTCGTTCTCATCGACTTCTCGATTAACGAACAGCGGTGACATTTCCGAGAACTTGTCTCTCAACGTTTGAGGGACCTCTATATCCAACTCCGCAAATCCGAACCACTTTTCACTCCTGACCTCCCTCACGAAACGGTCTATATACGACTGTCTTTCCGGGTCGTCACACGTCCATATCTGCTCCTCACCACACGGCATGTCCTTCGACAGAGTAGATAGGTATAGAGCATTGGCATCGTACCCCAGCACCGCCCTGCACATCTTCTCCTCCCGACTCCCCACCTGACCCCTGATCGTCGACCTTCCAGCCTCGGCGTATCTGGAGAATACTATGGACGGACCACCGACCAATCCCTGCTTCATCATCTCGTAAGTTTCAGACTTCGGTGACCACAGCTCGGGCGTGTCCGCCTTCCCATCGATCGACCCGCGGAGTAGGTACTGAAGGGAAACACCGGGCAGAGACACAGCATCCTTGAGTATATCCACGCCTCTTCCCTTGTAGAACTCCGTCATTTTAGTCAGAGCCTCTAGGAACGGTCCTACATCCAAGTCGTTGTAGTGAGCAACCATTCCTTGAACGTCTTCATCCCCTTTTCTCGGAATACCTTCTTACACTCTTTCCACTCGGACAACGACAGTAGGAACTCACCCTTCAACTTCGAGTACCACTCGGGATAGTCTGGCAGCCCCGGATGGTCGAGCTTGTCCGCGCTATCGAACCACTCGTATGGAAAGTGAGACTTTACCGTTTTACAGTCGTACGCCTTAACCCACCGGTCGTACGTGGTACCGGGTCCCAGATACTGGATGATGTCGAGAAATTTAAACTCCGGGGTAAACAGAAACATCGTCGTGCTGGCTTCTCTTTCCGACCATCACCTTATTCACGGTGGCCGCCAACTTCTCTACAAAGTACTGCTTGATGAGGTTCAGGTCGTACCTGCTACAGTTGAACCCCACCACCGGGACTTGGTCAATCCATGAGATAATCTTTGCTTGCTGAGACTTCGATAACATATCTATGTCGGCCGGCAGATACTTCTTTCTAACCCCCTCCCTGATTGCCTTGCCTCTCATCTGCAGCTCGGTCACGAACTTCTCGACTAGCGTGTCGGGATCTCGTTCGCATAGGTGCGTGATCCCTTCATGCATCGTAACCCCCAACGACACCGATATAGGAACGTGCTCGACCTCGAAGGTCAGGTCTTTGGTGGGTCGCGTGCTTTTTGACTTGTCGAGATACGCCTCGAAGTCGTAGACTATCTGGTGGGGGTACAGAGTCGTCTCCTCCTCGCGTGGCAATTGTGGATAGTAGGTATTAATTTTATCAAAATTATCATTCAACCACTCGCACTCCCACATCACCACCAGCTCGTAACCCGCCTTCCTTATCTTGGCGTCTTGAATTTTCGTCCTCTTGTACAGCGATCTCGCATTACCTCTCATGCAATGCCTCGGACACCCGTACCAGTAGCATCCGTGAAACTGAAACACGGTCTCGGTCTCGTGACAGTAACCGTCGACCGGATCACCTGCCACCCACCTCTTACCACCTTGACCGCAGTTGTCGTGATGTATGTGCTTTCCCACCCTCTCCTCTCAACCATTGAATCGACCTCACACTCGCTGACCCCTTAGGATAGAACGCCTTCTCGTAGGCCGACTGTGGTTTCTCTACCCTCTTACCTGGACATGTCACCACGGTCTTCCCACCCATGCAGGTGGTCGCGTGCCTGTGCATGTTACACGACTTTGTGAACCGTTGTTGACATCCGGTGCACCCGTACTCGTTCGTCATCTTGCGGAGATTCGTTATGAGGAACGAGTGACCTCCAAACATTCCTATCGTCATTGCTTCTTCCCCCAACCACGTCGTAATTTGCCGGAACCTTCATGAGGTACCACACTCCATCGGTGGTGGGCTCGTACACGCGAATGCCCATCTTGAAATGCTCTTCGACCTTCTTAATATCGTCCAGGGGGATTCCCTTACTACCCGTCCGTTATCGTGCCCGAGGTATTCGCGAGCCAGAGCTCGTGCCTTCCTACAACACCCGTCGGGTCTCCCTCCACTTGGATGGTTATGCACCTAAACAGACACAAGTAGTCGTCGTACGTGTCGACGGAATACATTCCCTTTTCTGTCTTAACCAGTCTGGAGTTTTCCCGCTCCCATGAGAAGTTGTTGTGCGTCGATGATCATCTTCACCTCGACCGATATCCAACGAACGAAGGTCCATTTTGTGTTTGGTCTATCGACTTTGTCGATGTCCCATTCGACCTTTCTCTCTATCGGATATCCAACTCTCGGCTTTGGCGATCTCGTTTATCCACGGACTGCCCTTTGATTGTTTGTGATAGATCATAGTAGCGTCGATCTCTATGTGCCTAATACGATACGAGCACGAATACCTCAGGTAACATGCCGTGGTCATCTCTGGGCGAATTTTATTCATTATACGATTAGCGATCTCCCCGTCTACCCCCCTCTCGAAAGTCCATACTAGCTTCCTCCTACCCCTATCAATAGTTTCCCTAACTTCGGCTTCTTCGGCGAGAATCCTGGGACCCTCCTCCACCAAAGCTCTGGCGATATCTCTCCTCTTCTTGGGAGGTCCCCCCCACCAACCCTTGATAAAATCTTATTGTAATACGCCTTGTATAGGGTTTTCTACGTGCGCTGGGATCTTCTTTTACACGCTGCGCGTAAGCGGTGACGCGCAGACTGGCCGTCGTCTCGTTCTCCAATTTCTCGGAGCGTTTTTCGGGGTCGGTGGGCAGTCGTCCGGTCGAAACCGCACGCCGCAGCCTCTCCTCGTAGACGACGGCTCGCGCGTCACTTATCCTATCTGCTATATCTTTCTTGAGTCTCAAACCTCTTAGGGAAATTCCCCAACTCTTAGCTTGCTCTCTCATTTGCTTTATGGTAGGCATTATACTGAGTATAACCAATAGATTTTTTATCTTCAATAGGGTGTAAGTTTATATTTATTCGTAATAAATATATGACAGATTGTTGTATATATATACTGAGTATATGGATAACTTGTCTTTAATAGGGTTGTCAGTATATATTTGTGACAGATTGCTGTAAAATACTGAGTATAACTTATGGATTTCTTATCTTCAATAGGGTGTCAGTTGTTATTTTATTCGTAATAAAAGTATGACAGATTGTTGTATATATATACTGAGTATAACATAGGGATTCTTATCTCTAATAGGGTGTATCTTCTCATGTCATAAATATATGGTCTCGCGGTAGTAGTATATAAGAGTCATAATGATTACAAGTTTCGTGTGGAAGCCACCACACGTAGTGTGTGGCTTCCATATAAACTTGTATCATTATGACTCTTATATACTACTGGGAGTATGTGATGTGTAATTTAACAATCGGTATTCATCCTTACCGGAATCCCGACCGGAGACGTTGTTAGGCCCTCATGTACGTCTTTGGAATTTTTGTATATGACAGTTGAATCTGGTTATACCCTTATGTGAGTATTACGATTATTCGTAGTCCTATTACTTTTAGAGGAAGTGGCCAAGTGCGTTGGTGTGGTATGGACCTGGCACCAGGTCCAGTTGTTCTAATTCCAGGGACCGAATATATTTCTTTCGATGTAAATATTCGGTTCTGATTTTGTGATCCCCCATGCAGCAGGTTAAATACGGGATCGAACCCGTTGATATGCCGTTAAACACCAATAAATCAAATAAATATACGTTATACTTGCGAATAAATCAATTATTATAATGTATTTCAACTGTCCAAATGTGTGTG
>CM055271.1:18179452-18197309 GCA_029237695.1 Conchocele bisecta
AATTATGAGTCCCTGACTACAGATGAAAAACTGAACCTCATTCTATGACCATGACCAAAATAAACAATCTTGAGTCCAAGTTGGATCGTGCGATCAGTGCCACACATACATTGCGTGATACACAGGAAACCGTCCTTAAACATTCGGACCGCATCACTTTGCTCGAGTACAAATCAATTGACAATGAGGCACGTGTCCGGCGTAACAACCTTCTGTTCAAGGGCCTTGCCGAGTCTCGGTATGAAAACTGTGTTGAGAAAATCCAAGAATTTCTGCAAACCGAACTGGGCATTGGAGGTGAGGGCAAAATGTATATGGATCGTGCGCACAGACTGGACAGATTCCGCAGTGGCAACACGCAATTTATCATCGTTGCTTTCACATATTTCACTGACACTGAATATATTTTGTCAAAAGGCCACATGTTGAAAAACAAACCCTACAGTATCAGCAGGGATTTCCCGCATGAAATAGTTCAGGCACGTAAAATGTTATGGCCTCGATACAAAGACTTGCGGTCACGTCACACAGGTACTGGGAATTCCGTGTCCATTGTTAACCCTAGTAGTATATAGGGAGTCAAAATGATACCACCAAAGGTGGGAAGCGTTATTGACCCTCGTTACAGCTCCAACAGTATCGAAAAACGGTGTTTTTGTCCAATAACATAAACTAGCCACCAACACTGAAATATTTTAAACCGCGAAACCGTCTGGTTGTACACCCACCATACATAGTGAAAAAAAATTGAAATTGAGATTGTAAATAATGGCTTCAAAAAATCTAATAAACAAAAGTACTCACCAGCACCCTCGAAAAACAAGCTTTTTTGTTGTCTTTCTTTCCATTCCAATTTTTTTATCTCCTTTGGGAGAGGTTTTCTGTTTTTTTCGATGTGGTCTAGATTTTGTTTTGCTCTTGGGAGACAATTTTCTTCGACTTTCCAAAAAGTCTGAATGTGTACAATTGGGTGGTATCATTTCTGTTTGCCTCTTGGGAGACAAAAGAATTCTTGTGATTTTCCCATTTGAACAGAAAAATACTATTGGGAAAATGGAGTGCGAAACGTGTGGTAGAACTTTTGCCAAAAAGGCCAACTTGCAACGGCACATCGGGAGAAAGACGAGATGCAGTACTCCTGCATTCCTGTGCGAAGGTTGTGGAAAACATTTCTCCAGTTCCCAGACGCTTTGCAGACACAAACAGAAACGGTGTACCGCACCCTCGAGAACACAACTCCAGACTGCCGAACTAGAAAGCCGGGTTGTCGAACTAGAAAGCCAGGTTGCGGAACTACAGGCGTCCCTAGAGATAGAAAAACGCAAAAGAAAAATAGCGAGTCCTGCTTCCGAGAGCTACACCAGAAGAAATAGTAGACGAGATTGTTCTCGTACGCAGTTCTATCTGTCGTTCGTCTGTGTTGGTTGTAGTGCCTGTAGTTTGTTGTAGTTCGAGGTATTTGGGTTTTTCGGAAATCCGTTCCCGATTTTTCGTGGGTGTTGGGAGTGTCGTGTGGTTGGTGGAAACGGTGCCACCTCTGGTGGTATCATTCTGATTTTCTCCACAAAAAAAGCCTGTTTTTCGAGGGTGCTGGGGAGTACTTTTGTTTATTAGAATTTCCCAAATGTGTCCAAATACACAAATGGGTGGTATCATTTCTGTGTCCAAATACACAAATGGGTGGTATCATTTCTGTTTGCCTCTTGGAGGCCACGACAAGTCTATCTGTCGTTCGTCTGTAGTTGGTTGTAGTGTCTGTAGTTCGTTGTAGTTCGATGTATTTGGGTTTTTCTAAAATCCGTTCCCGATTTTTCGTGGGTGTTGGGAGTGTTGTATGGTGGTGAAAACGGTGCCACCTCTGGTGGTATCATTCTGCTCTTCTCTATGCAAAAAACTTGGTTTTTCGAGGTTGCTGGGGAGTACTTTTGTTCGTTGGATTTTTCGAAGCCATTATTTTCAATTTCAAAATTTTTTCACTAAGTATGGTGGGCGTTCGTCTGTGTTGGTTGTAGTGCCTGTAGTTTGTTGTAGTTCGATGTATTTGGGTTTTTCTGAAATCAGTTCCCGATTTTTCGTGGGTGTTGGGAGTGTCGTGTGGTGGTGGAAACGGTGCCACCTCTGGTGGTATCATTCTGATTTTCTCCACAAAAAAGCTTGTTTTTCGAGGGTGCTGGTGAGTACTTTTGTTTATTAGATTTTTTGAAGCCATTATTTTCAATCTCAATTTCAAATTTTTTTCACTATGTATGGTGGGTGTACAACCAGACGGTTTCGCGGTTTAAAATATTTCAGTGTTGGTGGCTAGTTTATGTTATTGGACAAAAACACCGTTTTTCGATACTGTTGGAGCTGTAACGAGGGTCAATAACGCTTCCCACCTTTGGTGGTATCATTTTGACTCCCTATATACTACTACCCTGCCAAACTCGTGCATATCGGGCGAGTCATAGTGGACATGTTCCCACAGTGAGACGAATTCATGCAGCGCAGTCGAGTGAGTTATAAACAGGTCAGTGAGCAGTTGCGGTTTAATCCCAGCGAACGCACTAGTAACACACCACGTGCAGAGCGGAGCAATACACGTGCGCCCCCCCCCCCCCCCCCCCCACCCCCCCCCCCCCCCCCCCCCCCCCCCCCCCCCCCCCGCGTGATACGTCCGACGACTCATCAGATAATGGATATACTGCTATGGACATCACGGCTGTCAAGGCGTGCATTCACCCATTTCCCAAGCCATCCACGTCGAATGCCCCGCACTCAATCGCACCAAGCCCGACCACTGATACACCAGCAGTCCCAGCTCGTCACGTCGTAGCTAACGATCCTGTATCCCCGTCACTTATTAGCGTCCAGATCCCACCACTGACACGTCCCAAGGTGAAGGGCACACCAATCGTCACACCAAGTTCGAGAGATGTTCCGACAGTTAATCCCGACACACAGCGAACTGACTGTAATTCCGACCCTGAATCGCCGTCACTTCTCGGCAACAGTGATCACCGCCCCGGAACATTCGCTGACGCATCGTCGGTACACAATCCACCGGTCAGCTCCGCACCGGCGCGGCATAACACGGTTTCTCCTGAACTGACCACTGACGGTGTCTCACGATAGGACAGCACGGGGTAAGCCTCTCATAGTAGCGATATCCCCTTACGAATTGGTTCCTTAAACACAAATGGACTGAAGCGTAGACTTTGTTATCCAGAATTTATAGATATGCTTTGTACGTTTGATATATTTTGTGTATTAGAAACCAATATGAGCCCGCATGATGTAGTTGATGTAAAGGGCTATACTTTTCATAGTAAATGTAGAAACACACTATCATCCAAACGATCTGGTGGCATGGTGTATATATCAAGGATGATATTCTCGGATCTACACATGTTTTGCATAACACATGTGAATACATAATATGGTTGACGATTAAACATAATATTTTGAACTTGGATAGCGATATATTATTAGGCGCAATATACTGGTTCTCGCTATCTCGATGAAGATCAAATTATATTGCTTGATGAGGAAATTGCTCAATATTGTACAAATTATACATTCTCAATACTACTTGGGGATGTAAATCCAGAACCTCATGCCTGCCCGACTATATTGTATCGGATGATTTTTTATCGTCTCATTTTGATTTTGATACCGAAACAACGAACTACTTTTCTAAGCATGTCACACTAGAAAACCTAGGTTACCCATTGCAACGACAGTCTAAAGATAAGAAAACGAACCCACATGGCTATTTCTTAATCGAAACATGTAGAAATAATAATTTATTTTTACTAAATGGTCGCGCAGGATCTGATAAACATAACGGTGATTTCACATTCCGAAACAAATCAGTTATTGACTACGCGATAGCGTCTATTGATATGTTTCATCATATCGCTGATTTTAAAATTACAGAGACCGACCAGTTATTCTCGGACGGACACGCTGTCCTGAGTGTGGATTTGAATTGTAAACGAGTTGTACAGAATGCGCGAAGTTCATCTCCACATAAAAAGAAAACGAAACGATGGAATAATAATTTGTCAGAAACTTTTTCACGCAATATTAATATTACGACATTAAATAATTTACTCATACTGCCCGATTCAAAGGATTCAATAAATCGAATCACCACTGAAATAGCACAGGTGTTTGAAGTGGCAGCAAATAAAACTTTTAATAAAACTTCACAATATGTACAGATAGTAACAAGCCATGGTTTGGTCATGAATGTAAGAGAGCACGAAAATGGTATCATAGAGCCAAAAAGAAATATCAGCACAATAAAAGTAGCTATAACAAAGGCAAATTAGCTCGTGAAAGTAAACATTACAAAAAAACTATGCACAAATATATTAACAAGTATAAATATAAAAATGCTAATAAACTGAGTAATATGCACAGTACGAACCCCAAAAAATACTGGACTTTTCTCAACAGTCTGAAAACAAAGTCCAAAATGGACCTACCACCAATCGATGTTTTGTACGATTTTTTCAAGCAAAGCAACCAGAATAATGACGAAAATGAGCATTTTGACTTGCCACATGATCTGTTACTCAACAGCGAAGAGCAACTTAACGGCCCAATATCTGAAAATGAAATAATAAAACTATTTCTAACCTAAAACAATGCTAAAGCTTCTAGTCCATCAGATAACATTTTAAATAAATACATAAAGAACACAAAGAATAGTATGGTACCAGTTTATGCTGACTTGTTTAACAGAGTATTAAATACTGGAATATTGCCAGAAATTGGCTGGCTCGAGGGTTACAATATACCCAATATACAAAAAGGGGAGATTCGAAAGAACCCGGTAATTACCGTCCTATTACTTTACTCAGCTGCTTAGGCAAATTATTTACATCAATTTTAAATACACGTATAAATATATTCGTAGAAGAAAATGATCTACTTAATGAGAATCAGGCTGGTTTTAGAAAAAAATATTCAACTACCGACCATGTTTTTCTACTGCATAGCCTAATAGAACTGATGAAAAAGGGCAAGAAAAAACTGTACTGTGCATTTATTGATTTCGCTGCAGCGTTTGACTCAGTCTGGAGGGTGGGCGTTTGGCAAAAACTACTATCTTCCTCAATAAATGGAAAATTATTTCGCCTGATCTACAATAAGTACAACAATATTAAATCATGCATTTTTAGTGAAGGTCAAACATCAGACTTTTTTGTATGCGAACGTGGATTGCGTCAGTGTGAAAACTTGTCCCCCATAATTTTGTCGATGTTTCTGAACGACCTAGAATCAAATTTAATAATATCAGGATCACAAGGAGTAAATATTCAATATGGTGATGCACATCAATGGCTGAGGCTACTTGTTTTGCTATATGCCGATGATACGTTAATTTTATCAGATAATCCAATAGATTTCCAAAATTCATTGGACTATTTTTCCACTTATTGCCACGAATGGAAACTGAAAGTTAATTTATCGAAAAAGCAATGTAATTGTTGTTTTTGGTGGGGCACGTAATACGAATAGGTTTCAATTCAAAGTTGTCGGTGAGAATATAAACATCATAGATAAATACAAATACCTGGGTGTATATTTTACTAGTAATGGCTCGTTTGCTACTACTCGAAAACACTTAACAGAACAGGCAAAACAAGCAATGTATCTGCTTTACACGAGAATATACAATCTTGACCTTCCTATCGACCTCCAACTCAAGCTATTCGATCATACAATTGTACCCATATTAACGTATAATTGCGAGGTATGGGGCTTTGAAACTCTTAACATGATTGAAAAGGTACATAACGACTTTTTGAGGAAAATAACCCGAACTACAAAAAGCACACCGATATATATGTTATACGGAGAACTAGGCCGTTACCCACTATCGATAATTGAAAATAAAAAGTAGGCTAATAGGATATTGGAATAGACTTATTACAGGTAAACATACCAAATATGCATACCTTATATACTTATCAATGCTTAATAATCCTGAAGTTGAATATAAATGGCCAACATGCATTTATAACATATTAACGTCAGTAGGAAGACACGACTTATGGTTAAATCAATTAACACTACAAAACCGAAGCATCAAATTTGGAGTTAAACGTACATTGGTTGATCAATATATACAAAGCTGGAATGCTGCCAAAAATAACTCAAATAAAGGTATGATTTACGATAGCTTTAAATCAGCAATATCCTTTGAGAATTACTTAATAAAACTACCACATGACTCGGCATTGTCGATTCTTAGATTACGCACAGCTAATCATAGATTCCCAATAGAAACGGGACGATGGTCTGGCGATGAACTCAATGACCGCATTTGTAGACTCTGCAACTTAAACGAGGTAGGTCCGAAAAACACTACCTTTTAAAATGTACCATTTTTCGTACTGAACGTGAACAGCTTATCCATTCACGATATCATGAAATGCCAAGCGAACATACATTTAAATTATTAATGACTACCGAAGATAAAGTCGAATTAATTAACCTGAGTAAATTCGCAAACGTAATCATGAACAAGTTTCGCTAAGTTACCATACCAACTAGAAATGGACGCTTGTCGACAAGCGCATGTGTATCCCACTCCCCAGATACACAAGTAGTTTGAAAAAAGGGTGTTCGAGTTATGCTCCGGAGACAAAATCAGTGACGGAAAAACAAAGGGAGATAACTAAAGAATTAGTGATGCAAGAGTTGTCATTCTTGCGGGACACACCTTTAGGGTCGTGGTCTATGCATGTGTGAAGTTTCATGAAAATATTCCAAAGGGTGTTCGAGTTATGCTCCAGACACGAAATCAGTGCACGAAACAACAAAGGGAGATAACTAAGAAATTAACGACGCAAGAGTTGTCATTCTTACGTGCGACACACCTTTGGGTCGTCTTCTATGCATGTGTGAAGTTTAATAAACTAGAAAATGTGTTCATAGAACACGGATGTCCCACATATCGCTTTGATAATAAATGAGGCCAAATTGCAAGTCAAAATTTTCTTTTACCTGAGCGTTAAAGTTTTTGAAGCACCAAGTATGTGACCTTGACCCTGGGCTTGGCGGGGGCAGGACAAACGTGGATTTGGCACAGGGCGGTATAGAGGACCATTAGAGCAATGCATATATGAAATATGAAGCTGATCCGTGAAAGAAAACAGAATTATAAGTATTTATTCTGAGCGTTAAAGTTTTTGAAGCACTAGTATATGAATGTTAACCCTGGGCTTGGCGGGGGGCGGGGGGACGAACGTGGATTTGGCACAGGGCGGTAGAGGACCATTAGAGCAAACGCATATATGAAATATGAAGTTGATCCGTGAATTGGAAAAGAAAAAATTATAGATATTTACCTGAGCATTAAAAGTTTTTAGAAGCACCAAGTATGTGACCTGACCCTGGGATTGGCGTGGGGGGGCAGGACGAACGTGGATTTGGCACAGGGCGGTAGTGGACCATTAGAGCAATGCGTATATGAAATATGAAAGATGATCCATGAAAGAAAAAAGAAAGAAATTATAAGATAATTTTACCCGAGCGTTAAAGTTTTTGAAGCACTAAGTATGTGACCTTGACCCTGGGCTTGACGGGGGCAGAACGAACGTGGATTTGGCGCAGGGCGGTAGAGGACCATTAGAGCAATGCGTATATGAAATATGAAGCAGATCGGTCGAAGGATGAAGAAATTATGAGACATTTACCCGAGTGTTAAAGTTTTGTGACGGACGGACGGACGGACGGACGGACGGGACGCACGTTCCTACGAATGAATACTTGTTGAGTTTTTACTGTATAAAAATACCCAACAAGAGTACCCAACACTATCCTAACCCTACCCAATAAGATCCCCGTACGCTTACAACAAGTAGCCATTCGTGTGTGCGGACGGACGGTCGGACGGACGGACGGACAAGGGTAACACTAAATGCCCCCTCCACTATCGTGGTGGGGCATAAAAATATTCCAAAGGGTGTTCGAGTTATGCTCTGGATACAAAATCAGAGCACGAAACAACAAAGGGAGATAAGTAAACAAGAATTTCGCGGAATCAGATGCCTCGCCTTGTACCGCCTTGACCTCAAGCCTGGGCCCGAAAGCTTTGTTCTATTATATTCTATGGCTCACTAGTCAATAATTGTTTTATTATATGATAATAGTCTGTAATAATCTGGGTAAGTGTTGTGGAGATATAAGGTATGCAAAAATTTTAACAAAAAATTCAGTCATTTGACCTTGGGGCACAGGGGCCGCATAAGTGGGACACAGAATGAATATATGGATGATGACTAATACGCATTTGATGTTTCAAGTCAATGTGACTTTAAAAGGATATGGTATTTAAAAACATACACCGATTTCGAACGGACTGACGCTCGGACGTCATTGTGATCACTAAGTCTCGCTTTCTGCAAGCAGGTTCGGCAAAAAAAATACAAATGGACGTCAATGTGCAGACTATATCGCACTGTCCGCAGGCGGTCGCGACAACAATTGTCCAACCCCTTTTTAAAGGTGCAAGCCCACTCAGTAGGCTAAAAATGCTCTTTATGGGAATTAAATAAGTGTATAATTGTCACTATTCCACTAGTTATAAACATTACGAGTGCCCGCTATACAGATATAATCATTTGGTAATATTTATTTTACTGATAGTGACGCGCGGTGGTATCGGTATTTTCATGTGCAAATGGGGCATGATATTTTATAATTATTTATACTATTAAATTAAATGCATGAACTGAAAACAAAATTGACAGATTATAAAGTATGATCATTGCACATCAAAAAAATAAATACAGAGAATAAATAGTAATGTCCGTTAACATTTTAAGGAAACACGGTTATCGTCCCTGATATCAATGTGGAAATTTTCTTCTGATATAAAATGTATAATGATGCCAAACAATACGTGGGTAATGGTAAATGATTGTTTATCTGGCCAGAAAATGTCTCCGATGATGTCTCCGACATAAAGAACATTTTGTGCCTACTGAGTGGGCATGTACCTTTAACGATAGCTCCGCCCTGTCCAGTGAGACCTATGCATGTGTTAAGTTTCATAAAAAATATTGCAAAGGGTGTTCGCGTTATGCTCCGGACAAATCAGTGCGCGAAAAAACAAAGGGAGATAACTAAACTAGAAAATGTGTTCATATCGCTTTGATAGTAAACAAGGCAAAATTACAGTGTCCAAAAGGGAGAGATAATCCATGACACGGGGTTCGAATCAAAAATCAAAATAAACTTTCCGCATCTACTCATCATAAGGAAGCTACATATCAAATTTCAGTGCTGTAGCTATTACAAAAGTTTTACGAGTTACAAGGCAAAATTTTCAAATTCTAATTCAAAAAGAGGGAGATAATCCATGAGTCGGGGGTCGAATGAAAATAAACTTTGCAAATCTACTCATCATAAGGACATACCAAGTTTCAGGTGTGTAGCTATTAGGGTTTAAAAGTTTTACGAGCTACAAGACAAAATTGGGAAAATTGGCTAACTTGAAAAGGGGGAGATAATCCATGACCATGGGGTCGAATCAAACATACATGTACCAAGTTTCAGGTATGTAGCTATTACGGTTTAAAAGTTTTTCGAGTTACTAGGTTGGTGACGGACGGAAGAACGGACAAGGTCAAGGGTAACACTAAATGCCCCCTCCACTATCGTGGTGAGGCAAAAGTTGTAATATACAAGTAACTTACCTTAATTCATCAGTTACACATCAGACGATGAATGAACTTTAATTCTGGTGTAGAATATTAAAGTTATTCATTATATTCAATAGTGCTGCTTTGACATGACGTGAAATTAAAACATGCATGACATGATCTGGAAGAAAAACCACAGACCAAGCACGCATATTCAGAATCACGTCTGTCGGTTCTTATCCAGCTCCGATTTCTGTCACCTGTCACAAAATCCAGAATCCAACATTGTCGCAAATTTAATCCTCTATGTTGGTGTACGTTAGAACAAAATGTCACTTAGTATATTATCCAATCCATTGTAATCTCTTGTTTCTCTAAATATATGCGTCCAACAATCCCTGTAGCTGCTATCGTGATAAAAAATGTTAAAGGTTCCGTCAGCGCCTCACATATTGATCTTAATATCCACCATTTTTATTCCAAGTACCAGAATAATGATGTTTCCATGCGCGTCGTAGTGTTATCTGTCGGATTCCGTTGTTTATTTGATCAAATTGATGGACAAATTTGTGTCCGCTAATGTCGCCAAGAGCATAATCTGTGACGTTGACTAATAATTTGGCATAACTTCTAGCTTGTGAATTTTTGGTTGAATGAAGTGATCACTATGGTGAATAAGTGTGTATTTGTGCCCGGTTTGCTCAGCAGGTAGAGCGATGGTGTGGTAAACCAGAGATCCCCGGTTCGATTCCGGGCTGGTGCACATCTTTCTCACCCTGTGACATTTAGCGCCCAACGTAGTTGCGGGAAGTAACTCTGCAGAATAATCCCGCATCGTCCGTACCAAGAGATTATAATGGTGCTCTCCGTAGGTTTTCCCTGCAAAGTACCAAATCACATCTGATTTGCACTTCCAACTGTTAATTGCGACATATTTTCTTGTATTTTTCAATTGAAAGAAATGTCAGTATTATACTTATTCATTTCTGTGTAATAAGTACAGAAAAATATGTCACAATTAACAGCTAAAGCGCGAATGAGATCAGATTCGGTACTCTGCAAGAAAAACCTATGGAGCACCGGAACTCTGGGTACGGACAATAATTGAGTATTCTGTTGCCCAACAAAGGACCGCGACTGATAAATACTCCCAAATTGTACCCAAACATATGGAATTTGGAGACTAAAAATTAAACATAGAATTCGAGGACGAATTTCAATTTGGCGGAGAAGAATGTCACAGTACGCAACTGACCATGGGGATGAAGTGTGTATGATCTGTGCCTTGTTAGCTTTTGGTCGGTAGAGTCATGGGCATGGTACGGTAAACATGAGGTCCCTGGTTTGATTCCGGGCCGTTATTTATCTTTCTCACTCAGTGACACAAGTAAACCGTTTTATTTTAAAGAAATGGCTATCACCGGAATAAATATTATCTTCACAAAATTTGATTAGGGCCAATAGAAATCAACAGCCAGAACAGAACGTTTGCAGTAATATAAATCTAATTCCAAAATAAATTTTTAATGTAGTGTTTGGGCAATCACTATTCTGCCTCTTGTAGCCGTGATATTGTTTATGACAAGTTATCCTTAACTAGAACCCAGGAGCTTCCTCATAAACAGTCCGGAGCCTCGCCGAAGACCAGTCGGAGCCTCGCAGTGTTGCCGCCTCGCGCGATGCGCACAAAAGCACCTTCACGTGCAGGTCTTCCGCCTAAGGAAACGGCGCATTCTACCCGAGTGATTTGGAGCGTATAGACCTACTAGAACCGAAGAAGTACCACATACGCCCAAGTTACACCGACGCTAGAGAACCAACCGACTTTACTCAGGTATATCGATGTTCCCCCTTAGCCTGGGGTGGGGTAACTGAGACGCAGAATGGAGTTTAAGAAAGTTACAACAATGGTGTCAGAAGTGTCTTCTAGTTTCGATTTAGCCGCAACATCAACATATTCCAAAATCAACTTGGCCGGTCTGACAACATCTAATTCCTGTTTGCTTTTATAACTAATATGTGTATCTATTGTCCGCCGTAGAATTAATTACAAAATTTCTGTGCATTATATCGATAAACGCAGACAATTTGGGCGAAAATTTAGGGATTCCCGTGTGACGTCATTTATCGCGAGTGTGCATATCATTATCGCATTCTGATTCCTTCGGCGCGGAAATTATTGGCGCGCAGGCGCAATAGAGGGGAAACATTTGTAAACTTCCGCCGGTAAAATTCCAATAAAATTGGAAAGCAAAAGAGATAAAATACAACAGATTGTCGCCAATCCTGACGATTACTAGGCGTAAATAATGTGTATCCTTTATGCAAATACAGACCGGCAGGTGGATAATTCGAAAAATGGAATATAAAGTCGGCGATGTGGTAAAAGTTGCGTGACCAAATTAGACACGGTTTAGAATGAATAAATACATGTATTCACCAGGAACTGAACTGCATTCGGTGTCTGATTGAGTGTCTGTTTCATTCATTTGGGGTTGAATGACACAATACCCTTACTAGCCCCTTGGAGTGCTAATATTTCAATCTGCCGTGTAGAGTGCACACCAGTAAATGTTTTGGAGATTTTTTATATTATATTTAAAATATATTTTGGTTGAATTACGATTAAAATTAACATGTGCCATGTGTGTTGAAATAAAATTTGATGACTTGTTTGTGTTGTTATTCTGTATTGTCGCATACGTGCTAGCAGTGCGGCTGTGTAGAATTGCACATAGTACAAACTGTACGAACAACTTTTAAAAATAATATTAATGATAACATCTGATAGTGCAGACAGCAATTAAAAAAAAAATATTTTATTCCGCAGATTGAAATCAAAATGGCCTCCAATACAGACAAGAAAATTCGCGTCAATTTTGCTGATTGGCAGGAATTGACTAATTCCCAATGTCAAAGAAAAAATTGCAAAAGCAATTGTAGCCACCGTTCTCCACGGCAATATTGACTTGCCCATACTCTAACCCCGGCCATGACCCGTCGAACATTTAGTGAGTCTATAAGTGACTTGCTGGATTTCACACTCGATGACCAATATCCGGTCATAACGCAAGAAATGAGGAATACCGTACCCTTTGAACAGTACATAACTGGGGATGGGGGTCTAAAGAAAGAACCTCAGGATGGTACACGTCCTGGGAATCTCTCAAGGGACCAATGCGGTATTAACCCGGGTAGAAATCTGGAAGGGGGAGGTAGTGAGAGAAACACTAGTTGCGAGAGTGACAGTGAGGATGACTTTGTAAAGACTTTGGCAGAGGCCAAAGAATTTATGAAGATTGGCAAAGCAAAATTGGTGGAATTGGGGGCAGGTCACCCTATCTCAGGGACGGTACCCAAATCCAACCGCCAAGAGGGGAAGGGCGGGACTTTGTTTGAACATGAAATGGGAGAGGTAGGGCACCCGTCTCCTAGTCATGATTTTGGACAGAGTTTGCTGGATTTGTCCTTGGGAAGTTTGGGTGACAGTAGGGGTATAAGTATGGGAGAAAGACTAGCCCGATTAAGAGGTGATACCGGGAATGAAGGGGTAGGCACTGTGGGAACAGTGGGCCCCAGTTTCCCATTAGTGCCAGATCAGATTCCGAGTGCAGAAAAGGATGCCCCAATCAATGCAGGGATATAACAATGCCCCAATGACTGCGGGAATGGCACCTCTGCCAGTACCAACTTTCACGCGGGCTATAGCTCATCCTGTTGAGTTTGGTGGGAGGCCCCCCAGTCAAGCGGATCCCCCGGTATCAAGGTATGTAGAGCCACGGGGTACTAACTAACCCAGACCCGTTGGTGGGGTACCGTGGCCAGCCACAAGGCTTGCCCGTTTATGAAGAGAGTAGTAGCGACAATGGGAGAGGTAAAACTCATCCACGTCAACAGCAGAGGCTCAACAATCCTCGTATTGTTGAAATAGTTAGGTCGATGCCTAAAAATATGCAGTACGATGGGGTGGGGAACTGGCTCACATTCAGGCATCGCTTTCAGCGATATGCACAAGCTTGCAAATGGTCGGTAGGCGACTCGCTGAATAGTTTGTGGTGTTGTCTATCAGGCAAGGCCGCTGACTTTTTGTCAATTATGCTTGAACAAGAGCCCTCATTGTCGTTCACTTGTGTAATGGAGAAACTCGAGAATCGGTTCGGACATAGGGAATTGCCCGAGTCTGCTCAAGCCCGCTTCCAGCAGTTTGCCTTCCGGGATTTGCCCGAGTGTTTTTCTAACTCACAGGCCGTTGTTCGGTTCTGTCAGGGGTTGGTCGACAGAGATGCTGGGCAGCATGTATGTATGTCAAGGCCCAGGTCAGTGGACATTGCAATGGAAGAAGTGCGGTGGTACCAGCACGTACATGAATCTATGCACGGTTCAAGTAGAGCTGGTAAAAAGGAGAGACGAAGTTTCCGTGAGCCAGAGTACACAAGTGTGAGTGCTATCCAGGAATCCCCCTCTATATATCCTCCTTCCGCAGATAAAGCTAACAATTTGCGTATAAAAGCCCTGGAAGAAACCATGGGGAACCTGCAAAGGACACTGGACAAAATGATGGATTCCCAGAGGTTCATGGGTAGGAGCAAAGGTTGCTATAACTGCGGTAATGGGGGGCATGATCAGGCGGACTGTCCAAACGGTTGCGGGGCATGTGGAGACGAAAGTCACATTCGTACGCATTGTCCTTGTTGTTTCTACTGTCTAGAGACTGGACATATTGCACGCAATTGCCCCAGAGAAAAAACAGGATAAGGAAAGGAAACAAGGGGGGGTTCAGAAGGATTTAAACGGGCAAGGATCGAGGAGACCGGCCGGTCCTCGATCCCGCAAGCAGTAGGCCGGATTGACTCAAACACCAGGGTAACTTGGGGCCAACAAGAAACAGGCGAGCATGGTTCCCTAATGAAACTCGCACGTAATCCACCCAGGGGGGTAGGTGGGGCCAAGAAAGTTGTCCAGAGTAGGTGTACATTAAAGAATACGGAAGGGGAGGGAGAACTGAAGAAGAGTAGGCTTGGTAACGATTCCCATGCAGTCAGATGTGACGTCCAACTGCACAGTGCCAGATGTTACCGTGCATTCCACAAACAGTGCACAACATACTGATGCACTGCCCCGCCCCGTCTTCGGTACAAGTCCCATTGCTTGGTGCATCTATACCAACCATTCTTTGTAAGCCACAAGGAAAGACAGATATCACATTGGTGGACCTACACACCCCCACCCCAGCTGATATGTCGCATTTGGTAGTCGATTCATTGAGCACTCCAAATACATCTGCATTGTTTGATTCGGTAGAATCGCAGGAGGGTGAATTAGATAGCATGGGGTCGAACCAAGTAGATATTCAGAAAAACATGTCCCCAATGGCAGTTGACAGGACCTCGGGTGCTTCAAGTGGTAATAGGGAACCCTTTAAAGTAGACTTAAGCACACGCACTGGTAGTATGGTGCAGGATGCACCAGGGGAAACACTTCCAGTCAATCAGAACGAGGCGAGCGGAGAGTGTGGCGAGTTGGGTCACCCGGAATGTGTGACAGTATGCCAACTAAGATCTGCCTCCCAGTTCAGTATGCCCATTCAAGTTGCTGATCAAGTAGTAGAGGCCGTTGTAGATACCGCAGCCGAGGCAACTATTATATCGGACACGGTGTACAACTCTTTGAGAAAAAGACCTCCAAAACTCAGAGATGTAAAATTACTCACAGCAGGCCGTCAATTAGCAATGCAAGGGTTTGTTGCCGGGCCAGTCAAATTGAAAATAGGATCACGGTGGTATGAAGAAAATGTCTATGTGGCGCCCATAGATCAGGATATGCTACTTGGGTTTGATATCCTATACCTCCGTGGATCATCAATTTTGGACATGGGAAAGGGCAAGCTGCATTTTGATGGGCAGGAAATCGACTTAAATATGAAGGGTAGGTCAGGAACTCCGTTTATAGCCAGGGTCACGGTGGATAAAAGACATGTCATTCCTCCCAAACTCGGCAATAAAAGTGAAGTGCACAATGAATGCACTCTTACCAGATTATGTAGTGGAACCGATAGGGAACACACATTTGCTAGTACCGAGAGTAGTGCGGAAAGGTGGGGATAAGCCGGTTGTGTGCCTGGTAAATCCAACAGATAGGGTTTACCGGGCTTGTACGTAAAGGGCCAACAGATTAGGGAAGCCTACGCTGTTGATGAGTACTGTTTGGAGGATTCCGGTACTTTGCCCGAGAGGGCCTGGTGGGGTACGTATGGTGCGTGAAGGGGCACAGTCAACTGAGGAAAATATACCAGAACACCTATATCCGTTGTTCATGTCGTCTGTCGAATTGTTAGACGAAGAACAAAAAGTACAGTTAGGCCAACTGTTAACCGAGTATCAAGATGTGTTTTCCTCAAGTGAATTTGATTTGGGTCATTTCGGGGCAATCGAACACACCATTGATACTGGGGATGCCAAACCAGTCAAGCAGCGCATACGTAGAACTCCTGCTTGCTTCGCAGGCGAGGAGGAAGCCCATTTAAAGAAAATGCTGGAAGCAGGGGTAATTCAGGAATCCACATCTGAGTGGGCTGCCGCACCAGTGTTAATTCGCAAACGCGATGGGTCTGTCAGATGGTGTATTGATTACCGAGCGCTCAATGACGTTTGCCGAAAGGATGTCTTTCCGTTACCATTAGTAGACGATTGTCTTGATACATTGGCCGGTAGCGTATGGTTTTTCCAAACTTGATGCGAATTCCGCGTACTGGCAGGTCAAAATCAAGGCTGAAGACCAACACAAATCGGCATTTACTACCAAGTATGGTCTATACGAGCATGTAAAGATGGGTTTCGGGCTCTGCAACGCGCCCGCAACATACTCTAGAGTCATGAATCTAGTGTTGAGGGGCCTAACTTGGAAAACGGTGCTAGCGTTCCTTGATGACATTGTGGTGCTGGGAGGGACCTTTAAAGAACATCTGTTTAACCTAGCAACTGCATTGGCAAGGTTCCGAGAATACTGGCTGAAACTTAAACCCAAAAAATGCATCCTGTTTTAGTCGGAGATTGATTTCCTTGGGCGACGAGTCAGTTCCAATAGCCTCACAATGACTGATAAAGATATTGAGGTAGTAAAAAACTGGCCCGTCCCTCGGTGCTCAAAAGATGTGGAGAGATTCATGGGGTTGGCCAATTATCACCGTACGTTTGTGGCAAATTTTGCGAAATTGGCGGAGCCCATGTATCGCATCACGGGAAAGCGAAAATTTGTATGGGAACATGAGCAGAAACAGTCATTTGACTCCCTCATTACAGCATTGACACATTCCCCAGTATTGGCCCTTCCAAACAATAATGATGATTTTATTTTTGATACGGATGCATCGGACGTGGCCATTGGGGCAGAATTATTACAAATTCAGAATGGTGAGGAAAAGGTCATTGCGTATAGTAGTTACGCATTGACACCAGAACAGCGGAGATATTGTGTCACGCGGAAAGAATTGCTTTCCATTCTGAGATTCACCAGACAGTTTCGCCATTACTTACTGGGCAGGCCATTTGTGGTTAGAACTGATCATTCTAGCTTGGCATGGCTCTTGCACTTTAAGGCTCCACAAGGACAGCTTGCTCGATGGATGGAAGAATTGTCGCAATACAATATGGTGGTGCAGTACCGCCCAGGTGTAAAACATGGGAATGCGGATTCTTTATCTCGCATACCAGCTTCGGGGATGTGTGATTCGTATTCCTATGGGGTGCATTTAGAGGATCTGCCTTGTGGAGGCTGTAAGTATTGTACGAGGGCTGACAAAAACTGGGGGGACTTCACAAAGGATATAGAACTGGGAGGGCATTGGATACACATGGGGGACGCTCCGTATCCAAGGTGCGAAACCAGTTCAGTGAAGCCTCGGGTATCATTTCACAGGAATTTATTCCCAGAAAGTTGTCCGGACAGGGTGTGGCCCAAATCACTTCGGAGACAAAGCCATTACCTGAACCTAATGCACTGCCTGAAGGCCCAACTGGCAGTAGGCGGAAGGTGAGGAGGGTCTTGGGTCTTCAACGTTAGGAGGTGCGGTATGTAACCCGACACGAGGCACTTGGTCATTGCCACAGCAACGCGCTGGTCGTGTAGGCTGTGATGGCAACGGCAATCAAGGTACCACGTGTCGGACGAATCCTACGACAAAATGGGAGGAGGATGCCCATGTAAGGAGAGTAGTG